>JANHAO010011366.1:0-17014 GCA_026873985.1 Saraca asoca | reverse complement strand
TGGAGAGAAGAACCTATGATTGGCTTTTTAGGAAATTTCCAAATGAATAATTTCAATGAAATCTTTCAATTTCTTATTTTACTATGTCCAACTCTATGTTCTCCTTTATTCATAAAGTATATGGAATGTACATAAATGGTTATAATAGAATTTATGTTATTTGTATTAATAGCTACTCTAGGGGGAATGTTTTATATGGTGCTAATGATTTCATGACTACCTTTGTAGCTTCAAAATGTTTCAATTTATGCTCCTATCTATTATCTAGATACACCAAGAAAAATGTATGGACTAATGAGTCTACTATGAAATATTTACTTATGGCTAGGGCAAGCTTTTCTATTCTGGCTTATGGTTTCTCTTGGCTATATGGTTTATCTAGGGGAAAGATCGAGCTTTAAGAAATAATAAATAGTCTTATCAATACATAAACATATAACTCCCTAGGAATTTCAATTACAATTATACTTGTCACTATAGGAATTGGGTTCAAGCTTTCCCTAACCTTTTCTCATCAATGGACTTTTGACCTATACAATGGAATGTGGTTTGTTCGATAAATTCCTATCTCTCTGTCTATTTTTGAGATGTTTGAGTTTTTAAAACTTCATGGGCATGTAGAAAAGAAATGTTATTTCCACTTGGACCAAGACATGACTTCACTTATTCAAATAATAATTAAGGTGAAGTAGGGTCAAGAAAAATGAATCCCTTTATGATAAACAGATTCATTTTGCAAGTTCATTATTATGGGTGGTTCCTATAAAGGATTGAACTAATGACATATATAATACTTGAATTCTTGATGAAGATTCTACATAGTTTGCTTCCATCCTTTAGAGACTACAAGTGTAATAAGAGTGTCCGTTGACAAAAGGATCACCTTAAGATGATCATCTCATGGCTATTGAGAATGAATTAAACCATATGGTTCTATTTCTCAATCTTTTTGACCTTGATTTCATAGGAGCTAGTCATAAAAATTGAGAAAAATCAATCATTCACAACCACTGATGAAAGATTCATTGAAAAGTCAAGGATTAGTAATCCTTTTTAAAAATCAAATGGATTCGATCTTAAATATACACAAGGAAGATAATCAAAAAAAGAAAGAACTTATCTTTTCTCTTTTATCACTTAGGGGCTATGTGAGATGAAAATCTCATGCGCAATTATGAATGAGAGAAAGAAGTGAGGAATCCTCTTTTTGACCCCGACCCTCCCACTCTAATCATTGTTTTTCTTTCTATTACTTTGAAAGTTGTTGCTTCAGCTTTAACTACTTGAATTTTTTATATTCCTTTTATTTCTCATTAAAAGAATGACATCTTCTTTTGCAAATGTGTTGGGGAATCTCATTGCTACTACTCAAACAAGCATGAAACATATTCTTGTATATTCATCCTAGGTCAAATTGAATATGTAATTATTGGAATAATTGTTGTAGACTCCAACGGTGGATATGCAAACATGATAACTTATATGCTATTCTATATCTCTATGAATCTAGAAACTTTTGCTTGCATTGTATCATTTGGTCAACATATTGGAACTGATAACTTTCGAGATTATGCAGGATTATACATGAAAGATTCTTTTTTGGCTCTCTCTTTAGCCCTATGTCTCTTCTTTTTAGGAGTTCTTCCTCAACTAGTAGTTTTCTTTTTTGGAAAACTTCATTTATTCTGGTATGGATGGTAGATAAGCTCATATTTCTTGGTTTCAATAGGACTCCTTACAAGCATTGTTTCCATATGTTATTATCTAAAAATAATCAAGATATTAATGATTGGATGAAACTAAGAAATAACTCCTTATGTGTGAAATTTATAGAAGGTCCCCTTTAAGGTCTAACAAATTCCATCGAATTGAATATGACTGTATATGTGATAGCATCTATTATACCTAGTATATCAATGAACCTAATTATTGAAATTGCTCAGGATGCCCTTTTTCAGCTTATAGAATCTATTTTTTAGTTCAAGATCACTCTTATTAAACTAACTAGAATAAAAAAATTAGTAGATCTATTCCACCCAAAATATGAATAACTTGGGGTTATTAAGTTATAATTTATAATTCGATGATCAAGTTGATTCCATGATTATAAGTTCATTCCATATTAGACTAGATTGGCATAGGGTTTTATACATTCTCATTATAAGAAGGGGTTATTCGAGCATATTTAAATGCATACTATGTTTACATTCAGATTTCTAAGTCATTCCATTCCATTTAGGATTAGGAATAGGTATAATAGAACCTATTTTTTACATATCTCTTATTATTTGGGACCCTATTTTCATCTTTTTGGGCTTTTATTGAATTGAGAAATAAGTTTGATTATCTATCTTTTCTATAGAATATATAAGGTATCCTCTGAATAATTCAAATTGAACCTATTGGATGTCCAACTTGGGCTTATATGACATAATCGATTAATAAAACAAGCTAGCATTCCACCTTTGTCATATATTCTATACATAACACTAGATAGATATCATATTCATGGAAAACAATTCAATTTCAAGACACTTTGGTGGTGAAATGGTATACAAGCAAGACTCAAAATCTCATGCTAAAGAGCATAGAGGTTTGAATCCTCTTCAAGGCTTAATAATGAGATCTCTTATTGAATTGGAATAAGTTCGACAACAAAATCTTGGTGATCTTCTCTATCTAATGAATGGGGATCCATTTTGAAAGCATCTACCATACACCCACCCTTTGAGTATATCCTTCAATAGGAATCACATAGAGGTAGATTGATACAATAAAAATTGTTGGTGAAATGCCCACTTGTAACCTAGAAGATAAAGTACAATCCATAGTCTATTTTAGAGATTGCCGATTTACTCATTCAATGACTCTAGCATCGAACGCTTCCAAAATGGATATTGTACTTTTAGGTTAGGTGAATTCAATGATAGATGCCTATTGGCATTCCCTGCCTTCCTTCTTCTTTTAGGACCTATCCGAAAGAGAATTCAATATTTCTTAGTCGTGAATATCTTAATTAGATGAACCGCCCCTTGGATACATTTGCTTTGGAACAATACAATTAGAATTAGGTGAATATCTTTGCTTTGGAATAAAGTAATTAGAATTAGACTTGGTCAACTGAAATGTACATGATCCATATAAGGGGATCTTTTAATTGAGAAGATCCATCAACCTGAGATGAAGAGAAAGATAGGTCTATCTATTTTATTTAGTTGGTTCATTATTTATTCAATTAAACCAAAGAAAGGTCACCTATTTAATAAGATTGGTGTTACAAAAGAGAAACTATAACGGGTCAAATTTATTCAACTCAATTAACATTTTCTTTAAATGTATGATATTAATTTATTATATTCATAAAATAATTTATAAATTTTATTATTATATTTTTCATGAAGTCATCACAATCCAATCCGATGCAAATGCACAGGGTCTAAAAAATAGTTATTCTTGTTACTATGTTTAATTTCGGCCTATTTTTAATAATTTTTTGATAAAAGTTTGTTAACTATTTTATATTACTAAATTTTACCATATCATATGAGAGATTTCTGCTGTACATAAAGTAATTCTTAAGCATCTAGTACTAAAAAAATCTAAATTTAATGAGTTTATAACACACATGTTATTTACCTCATTTAATAAATTATTATATCATAAATTTATAATTTAATTTTAAAAATTAATAACGTTATTTTATTAAAAATTATAACCACAGGTTAAAATATAAAGTTGTAACTCCCTCCTTATCTTAACACCTTTTTGTCTACTCTGAAAAAAGAAAAAAAAAAAAACACTATCATCTATTAGCATGAGTTACACATTTGTTTTTTATCATGTACAAGACAAGTAGCAGTCATTACCCATCAATATACCAAAAAAAATAATAATAATAATAATAACTGGGTAGATATGGAAAACAAGTTGTTTTGGTAAGTTTTTTTTTTTTTTTTATCGGCTAATTTGCCAAGAAAATTGCATGGTAAGCCCATGGGTTCTTTTTCTAATTTTTTTTTCTCTTCTTTCCATATTTTCAACCCCTTTTTTACCTTTACTTTCCCTTTCTTTTTTTTTTCTTTAGAACCAAGCATAGGGTTACTCCTCAAATTCTGTTAAAAATTATAATTTTATCCCTTATTTGTAATTGAAATAATGTTATTCTTCATTTTTTAAAGTTGCAATTAATTTCCTCCACTAAATTGTTATTAAAAAACATAGAATTTACTTGGTAATTCCTATTTAATTGATGTTACATCTATGTTTTATATTCTTTTACTTTCATGTCAATAATCTAAATAGGAAAAATAAAAAAAACCTTTAATTCAAACTTATAATTGTCATTTAAGTGCAAATTCAATATCAATTAAATAAACATTCACTTAATAAATTATAACTTTTTTTGCAAAAAAAAAAAAAGCTAAATAGATGAATTAATTGCAACCTTAGAAAAGGATGAAAAGTAATATTATTCAAATTAAAAATAAAGGGATGAAATTATAACTTTTAATAAAATTGGAAGATTGAAAAAGACATTTAAGCCTTTTACCAAATTACCGTTGTTCCATGGAACTATTTTACTACCAACACCACATGATTTTTAACATATATTACATATTACTAGGGATTAAAAAATACGACTGTGATCGCAATGTAGTCACATTGTTGTTGCAAGGAATTGCAGAAAGAAATGGGAAAAACTTCAGTAACAGAGGGAAATTTTTATGATGCGGAAGATTGATATAATTCTATATTAAAGAAATAGTAAATCAAAAGATACATATATTTAATATGATTAAACTTTTAACCTATTTCATGTGCAAAAATGAGAAACAAATTTATTATACAAACAAGAGAAAGAATATAAAAAATATAATAATTCTTAAAACCCACGTTTCAAATGCACTCAAAAGTATGTTACAATATATATATATATATATATAAATATATATGTATTCTTTATTCTTAATTATTTAATTGTGAAATTTTAACTAATGGGTTACAAAAACTAACTTTCTCATATTTAATCAAACCTTATAGAATGTCAATATTTATAAATTAAAATCTTTATAAAAAAATAAATAATCACAATATTAAATATTAATACATATTTAACTTGATTAGAATCTTTATCGAATCAATATTCAAACTTGAATAGATGAAGCTGTAAATAGAAAATTATTCTATTTAATAAAAATAAAATTTGGAACAAAATTTCAACAAATAAAATAACAACAAACGGTTGCAATAATATCAAGTCAAGTAAGAAAATTATAATGCTGTAAAAACAACACTGTTGCGAAACTCTTTTTTTTTGTTTTGAGAAAATTGCATTTAATTATGTGTAATTCAATAGTATTGGCGTAGAACTTAAAGCATACAATACTTCAATTGTGTCAGAACTTAATTAGGACTTAATTTATTAAAATAATCTCAAGGGTTGATTATCAACCGTCGTCCTATTTCATAGATAATCACATATTTCATTTTTTTATTCATAAATTAAGTGATTTTTTTTTTAAAAAAAAATCAAACATTTAACTTTTACTAACAAATGGTCGAAAATATTTCTAATAGTTATAATTGAATAAGATACTGTGACGTAGATTATACTATTGTATGCTTTAGATTTAGATCTTAATAGGACAAAATTATACTAATGATAAATATATTAATTTTTTTTGTACGGCAAATATGTTTAAAAATTATCTCCAATAGAAGACGATGCAAAAATTAATAGACTCTGGGCATTAAATGCTTTCAGAATTAACTAAAGCAGTATAAAAACTTCCTTATATTAACTATATATTATGGTATGAAAGTACGTATGTGAAAATATAACTCAAGGTAGCGGATAAAAACTACATAGAAAAGCTTGGGGAAAAAATTGGGTGGTCTGAATAAAAAACCTTCATAACAGTTTGATCACCTCAATTCAGAAATAAAGCATAGGATACTTTAATATTTCTCATCTATAATAAGCAATCAGCGACATCATCCAAGATGTTGTTATATATATATATATATATATAATTACATATAAGAACATTAGTACATTTTATTATTTATTTAAATATATTTTTAATTGAATAATATTTAAAATTTTAATATATTATTTATCAGATTAATTTTTTAAAATAATAGATTTTTCTAATTTATTATTTTTTAAATTTTTCTTTACAAAATAAATAAGAATGTATTACATTTATTATTTTATTTTAAAAATAAATAATTATAATTAACATATTTATTAGATTTTATTTCTAGAAATAAATATTTATTATTTGTTATATTTTCCTTTAAAAATGAATAATTATAATATATTATACTTATTAGATTTTTTTAAGAAATCAATAATTATAATCTATTATTTATTAGATTTTTTTTAAGAAACAAATAAAATTGATCATAGATAATAATGTCTTTTGTTAATTGAATATGAATTAATTAATTGAAAATACTGATTTCTTAACTTTTTGAGAATAAATGTACTTATTCAAATATTTATTTACTAAATATTTAAAATAATAAATTGATTTTGTAAAATTACTAAAATCTTTCCAATCAATTAAAAGTTAATAAAAAGGTTATTTGTCAACCATATTGATATGAACATTGGGATTTCTCAACGTTAGGGCTAAACATGACTTCGAGAAGACTTTTTTGTTGGTTACTTGTACTCATGAAGGTTAGCGTTTTGGGTGGGCATATAATATATATACATATATATATATATATATACACACACACACACAATAAAATCTTTGCAAATTAATAATTTTGGAACCGTTCAAATTCTATTAATTTAAGGAAGTATTAATTAATATATTAATAATTTATTAATTTATTGAATATACTTACAATTCATATTAACATTCATTTAATCAACTAAAAAGTTATTTTATTGTATAAAAATATAAATTATTCTATTAATAAAAGAAGGTTAAAAATCTAAGGAATATAAACTAATCTATATCAACTTAGTCTGTAAACATAATTTAATTGTATTAATATTTTTAATATAATTCATATTAATTTTCTATTATCAAGAGACAAAAAAGATTAAAGGATATTAAATGATACATGTCCACTTCTATTTTATTAAATGGATATAATAAATTAGATCGACAATATTATGTATGTTAACAGCCAAGAAATCTTCTTATATAATAAAAAAACACTGCCTTCTTATATCTCATTATTAAAATATGACTTTCCATCTAAAAGATGTTTATAAATCCATCTAATTCTAGGTCTCTCACAAATGTAAAAGCAAATGAAATGAGAGAATTGTATGCATATTTACCTTTCACTTAATGAATTTACAAGAGTTTTAATTGTTCTACTGTTTCATAATGAATTTTACCCGAGGTTTCATTGTCAGACTCACAATCAAGTATTTCAACTTTTACAATAAACAAGAGTTTAACACTGATAGTGTTGAGATATGTCATTTTATGAAGTTGTTAAGATATTTCACTTACAACAACGATTTAATAAACTATCAAGAACAACTGAGAAGATACTGAATTAGACAAATCAAAATTAAGACTTACAGACTTGTGATTTAAGTCATTAAATTTTCACAGCATCAAATTATAATTTAACAAGTGATAATGTAATCCTCCTTGCATCCTTATTTTGTTATTAATATAGTTGACCAAAAATGTCTTCCACCTTTTTTTTTTTTTTTGTGTTGCACTAGTTTGCATGCACTTTATATTTTTTTAGTTATTGTGCGATTTGGCATTGGGTTATAACTCGATAATCCCAATTGGAACATTGTGCCCAATTCAACTGAAGCAGAAGCACAGACTCATCTTACATTGATACTTTGTTAAGAAACTCAGCAAGAAATACTATCCTTTTTCTTTGAAGTGTTCTCTTTCCTTAATTTTTTATTAGAGAGGGCTTCACTTATTCCCCACTTCGCTAATATCCATGTTTTAAGCATTGACTATCTTAATTAATTACTTGATTTTAGCTGTAAAAGTATCGGGGTAAATAACACAATAAATTGCACGCAAAATGAATTAACATATAATGCACTTTCTTTGTTGGTGATATTATCATATATATCAAAATATTTAAATGTAATAATAAAAACAATTAGGTAACATTTTGGTTAATTTATAATGGAAATGCAAGAGATCAAACCTTGTGCCTCTCACATGCACAGTCAACACTATATCATTTGAGCTACATAACATATAGGGAGGACAATGCAGTTAATGTTTAGTTGGCTTCTCATTCTTTGGGATTACTGGCTTATAATTATTCTCCCATGAGATTTAATGCTTTGCTTTTAGATGATGTAATTGGGGCCTATACCCCTAGTCTGATTAAAGTTTGAGTTTATTTTTATTTTTCTCTCCTAAGCTGTCTAGCACCATTTATTTATTTATTTTAAAATACAAGGGTAATAGTGCCTTTAATTGTATGCAATGCTAGAAATAGGGGAGTTATACTAACATACCAAATTAGATCGGGGCAAGTTTACACGAATATGAGCCTACGACCTAAATATGTATAGCCTATTTAGAAGTGAGTTCTACATAAATCCTTGTCAAAAATTGAAAATAGCATTAAGGCGTGACTATGTATTACAAGACTCCATGACGGATTGCTGCTTCCATTGCAAGTATATTTCTTCATTTTCTTACTTTGATTCAAATCATATTATCCGCTATTCAAGTAATGCAGTAGTAGAATTAACGCTTACTTAATTGCTTCTTCTATTCAACTCCCTTGGATTTGATTCTTGTTATTATAAACTTTACCTCCCAAATTGGAACCATTTTAATTTCCTTGCAATGAAGAAACATGCATGCTTCTTGTAACGATTTGTTATCTATGTTGCATATATATATATATATATATATATCTTATTTCAGTTATCACAACAAGTTTGTCAACTTTGATGGCAATTGCACAACTGCAAGTAAACAAGTAAACATATTTCTTATAAAAAGTCATCAAATTTGTGATATTAATATAAACAGCAGTCTTGCCTTTAAATAAACAGTACTACCTAGTACTATTTAATATACGCTTCAAAATTAAAACAAGCTAAACTTCAAATAAAACTTTGGACTAGAAGTATTAATCTTGTATCGATAATTTATCAATTATTCTAGTGCCAACATACTCTCTGTGTGGCCCTATATATATATATATATATATATATATATATGATCATCATGGAATCCAAAAACCTACTCTAAAATGTGATTACATATATGATTTTTGTTTGCAGCAGAGAGAAGGTGAAAACTTCAGTAATAAAATGATATTTCAACAAAATTTTGATGTTCATTTCTAGAAATAAATAACTAAACTAATTAATTAAGAAATTAAATCCCAGGTAGAACCGAATAGCCAAAGACCCAAGTGGCAATTTAAAATATTTCTATTTTCCCTTTGTTTTTTTGGTTAAAAATCAAAGGACAACATATATTGATTCCTTTGAAGCCACACTTAGATAAGACTATTTAGTACTAAAACGTTTTGATTATTTGTCGGGGTCTTGGGTCAATTCAATTATGCAGAAATATTCTTAGCCCTATCACAATACTTAAAATTTTGTATTATTATCTATTATATTTTAACAAATTAATTTTTATGTTTTATTTTTATTTATCTTTTATATTTTAATAATTGATTTTTTAATAAGTATTTTAATATCTTTATCTCAAAATTTTCTCATTTTTATCAACTTTTTAATTTTATATAAAAAAAATTATTTAAATTAAGCATGTGATTTTACATAAAATTTTATATAAAAATAATAAAAATTTAATTTTGAGTCCTTAACGTGCAAAGTGATATTACACTCTTGATAATAAAGAGGGGAATATCCTTACTTGAAAATGAAGTAATAACTGAGAAAGAAAGATAGACATAAATACAAGGCTCATGCAATAATGTCAGTCAACAATTGTGTGGGAACAATGCCAATGATGGACTCACTACAATAGTGCTTAAGTGAAGCCAAGCATTTCTCCTTCAAAACATTAAATGGACGAGATTTCATCAGCGATAGGCTGTTTGCATAATCAGAGTGAGACACATCAGCGTTAAGTCAAAGTGATCCAGAGGGTGGACTCTAGGTCAGTGTGCAAATAATGATATAATATATATTATCTAACAAAGCATTTGATTTTCCCACTTAAATTCTAGTTTGGTGTGATTATTTCCTTCCATCTTCATAATTTATTTTTATTTATCGTTTGAATTTTAATAATTAATTTTTTAGTAAGTCCGTATTTCGAAATTATCTTTTCTCTCTGTTAACTTTTTTATTTACAATATTTTTTATTTAAATTAATTGTATGATTTTTTATAAAGTAATAAGAATTTAATTTTGATTAATAGAAATATAAAATACTATCACATTAATTTTTTTAAAAAAATAAGTTTTTTTAATTTATTATTTATTAAATTTTTCTTTACGCAATAAATAAGAATGTACTACATTTATTAATTTTTATTACCGTTAAGGTATTACAATATGATTCTAAGCTCTTTATATTTGCTGTTTGCTTATTTTTGGTGAGCCTATTGAAGTTGCTGGCTGAACTAGTTGAAGTAGAGGGAGATGAACTGCTGAGAGCTACCAAAAAAAAAGACTTGTTAGAAAGGAAGGATGTTGACCAATTGAACATGGTCGAATGTCAATTGGCTGAAGAGGATGAAGTTGTAAGCAATTGTAAGGAGAAATGGAGTAGAGGAGGCTTTAGGAAAAACATGGCCTAATGGACGCCGAAAGGAAAAGAAGGTGTCGGAAAGGTGATCGGACGTGGAAGGAAGCTACGTGTTGCCAGAAGAAGGAGGGACGAGGTAAAGGTTGGCTAAAGACGGATGTCTGGCATCATGAAGTAGAGTAAGATTCTCGAGCTCAAGTAGCATGATGCAAGGGAGAGGGCCAGTTGAGATATTAATTCATAAATAAAATGGGGTAAATTGCAATTTTGTCCCATTGACCTAGCAATAACTTCAACGAGGTCCTCTTGCAAAAGGGAAAAACTACATTATGGCCCCAACGAACAATTTAAGTCTTTCACTTGGGTCCTTCAGCCAACATTTTCTAATTTTTTTTAAATAAGGTATTATAAACTCTTCCCCCTAACCAAAGAATTCATCCTCAAATTATAAATTGCAATTATGAAAAATGAAGATTCGTACCATTAGATCATGTGAATAGTTGGGGGGGTATTTAGTTATTATGACAAACTTTGGCTCCCAAGTCATCTCTTTGTTCCCATGGCTTTCCCATAAGACTTTCATTAATGGATATTCTTTGGAGTGAAGCTTCCTTACTTGATGATCAACTGTATTGATCGGACACTCCTTATAGGTAAGATGACTATCCAACTTAATCGAAACTTAAGGGAGAATATAAGATGAATGTGGCACATATATCTTTAGCATCGATACATGAAAATAGTGTGAATACCTTCCAATTTTGAAGGTAAATCCAACTTGTACACCATGGCACCAAGTCCATCTCTTAATAGAAAATAGGCTTATATATCGAGGACTCGGCTTTCCCTTCTTGCCAAATCTCATTATTCCTTTCATCCTGATCATCTACTTGAAATTTCAAGTCCCTTCTTCTCTTATCAGCATAGGACTTTTGGCAGCTTTGAGTTGTTAATAGCTTTTCTTAAGTAATTTTCACCTTTTTATTTGCATCTTGCACCAAGTCTAAGCCTAATAACTTTGTCTCTCCTATTTCAAACTATCTGATGGGAGATCTGCATTTCATCCCATACAATGCTTCGAAAGGAGCCATCTGAATGGTTGAATGGTAGCTGTTGTTATATGTGAACTCAATCAAAGGTAAGTATCTCTACCAGCTACCTTCAAATTCCAGCACACAAGCCTGACACATGTCCTCTAAAACTTGAATGATCATTTCAAATTGACCATCAGTTTGGGGATGAAAAGCTATACTAAAATGGAGTTGTGTCCCCAAAGTCTCTTGGAAGGATATCCAGAATCAAGCAGTGAATTAAGTAACCTAATCAGATATAATTGATAATGGAACCCCATGCAAAGACATAATCCGATCTAGGTATAACTGGGCATAATGAGAGGTTGAATAGGTAGTTTTCACTAGAAAGAAATGAGCACTCTTGGTCAAGCAATCAATATTCACCTAAATGGAATCATACATTTTTGAAATCTTGGGTAACCCAATAAAAAAGTCCATAGTCACTGTCTCCCACTTCCACTCAAGAATCTCTATATTCTGGTGCAAGCTACGAGTCTTTGGTGTTTAGTTTTCACCTATGACCATGAGACATTAGGAAATAAATTCTCCTATGTCCCACTTCACTCCTTCCTACCAATAACTCATCCTAAGATCTTGATACATCTTGTCGCTATCATGATGCATAGCATAGGAAGATGAGTGAGTTATGTGCATAAGCTATTATTGTAGATTAGAAACTTTAGGTACCCATATGTGACCATGAAAAGTTAAAGGTCCTTTAGCATTTCTTGACAACCCAAATTCAGGCTCTTTCTCCATTTTATCTAGCAATCTATTTATGCCGCATCCTAAGCTTGTGCAGCTATAATTTGATCAACCAAGGGGAACTACACTTGTACATGGGCCATAAATATCCCCAGATCTATTATTTGTAATTGAGTTCCAGTAGCTTCTACCTCATGCACCTCTCAAATAATTAGTCTTCTAAGCACCTCCATGTGAGCAAAGTTCCCTACAGATTACCTACTCAAGGCATCGACTACTACATTGGCCTTGTTTGGATGATATAAAATGGAGCAATCATAATCTTTCACTAATTCCATCCAATGTCATTGCCTCAAGTTTAAATCCTTCTGCTCAAAGATATACTTTAAGCTTTTATAATCAGTATAAATCTCACATTTCTCGCCATACAAATAATGGCGCCAAATCTTCAAGGCAATTACCATAATGCCTATCTCCAAATCATAGGTAAGGTAGTCCCATTCATGCTTCTTGAATTGTCTTGATGCATAGGCTACGACTTTACCTTGCTGCATCAAAACACACTCAAGACCAATTTTAGAGGCATCACAATATATAGTATAATTACTTCCACTAGTGGGTAAGGCCAACACTAGTGCTGTAGTCAAGCCTCTTTCAGTCATTGGAAGCTTGCCTCACTCAAATTACACTCTTGAAATTTAGTATGCTTTTGAGTCAACTTGGTCAATGAAACTGATATATGGGACAAATCTTTTACAAAGTGACGTTAATACCAAGCCAAACTCAAGAAACTACGAATCTTCGTCATTAAGCTGAGTCTAGGCTAGTTTTGAACCACTTCTATTTTTGTAAGATCCACACTAATGCCTTCTTTTGAAGCCACATGTTCTAGAAAAGCTACACTGGATAACTAGAACTCGTAGTGATTATATTGTGTTTGAAACATCATCTTGGGAATGTCTTTTCTTCTAATTCACAATTGATGGTAGCTTGATCACAAGTCGATCTTGGAACAATATTAAGCAGCCTAAAGTAGATCGAACAAATCATCAATTCTAGGTAGTGGGTACTTATTCTTCACCATGATTTTGTTCAATTGCTTATAATCAATGCATAGTCTTAAGGTTCTATCCTTCCTTTTTACAAACAACACAGGGGCTCCCTTAGGAGAAGTATTGGGATGGATAAACCCTTATCTATTGCTGTATAAAAAAATTAGCCTCACAAGGATGAGTCCTCGAGTATAACGAAGACTAAGTCCCACGCTCCAATAAGTGGCAACAATAAAGTAATTCCGAGCGTCAAACCCTGCCTCACTCATTGCAACATAATGACGCTACAAGGAGGTTACATCCCATGAAACAATCTCCTCCACGAGGGATGAACTGGCGAGGAAATTATATGACCAGGTCATCAAGTGACCAGTCACTCCGGTCAAGCTCGCGTTCTCGCTACGTCGACACCCAACTCACTACAATAGAACCCGTGACACCTCCAGGCCAGACTTCCCTACTCAGAACATCAAGCAATAGATGCAAGTTCACTGCCAGCCTAGGGGGACCACCCAGCAGCCTACTTCCTGTAATGGCCTGATTGTAGCCCTCTTTTCTGTCTTTTCTCATTTATTATATGATGTAACACAATTGTAGCTTGTAATTAATGCATGCAACCCCTCCTTCCTCGATAAATAGGATTATATTATTAAGGGAGGGGGAGGACAAACTTGTAAGCAAAAACACTACAGAACACTTCATATTAATAAAATCTCCACCATTGACGTAAGTTCCGGTACTGCCCAGATTTGGCCGAACCATGTTAAACGTGTTGTTCCCTTTTCTTCATCTTCTTCCTCTCGATCCTCTCTCTTCCACACTTCAAAGGTAGTATTGGATCCCAGAACTCCTTCCCGTTGGCTAAAGTTCAAGTCTCCTGTACCGATCAAATTTCACCATCAACATCTTTTGGCGTCGTCTGTGGGGATCCATCTACCTTCTAAAGTTTCCATTGTAGCCTGATTATGGCTAGAGGAAGAATAACTTAGAATTTCGTAGCTCCAGCTTCTCAGCAGCACACCGCTGTGCTCGAAACTCAAGAGCATCAAATGCCCAAACAGTCCTGGTCGGCACTCAAAAACACAGTCAAAGAGTTAGCTGAGACTGTCAAAGTGCTTGCTGAGGCACAAGCACAGAATGCTCAAAGACAAGAAGAAGTCATGGCACAAATCCAACAGCTTCGTGAGGAGGCCATAAAAGAAGCCCGTGACAATTGCGACAGCCAGCGATTGGGGGGCTCTCAGTGAGCAAAAAGCTTGATCCCTTAGCATGAAGATCAGCATCCAGTGATAGAAGATGTTCTCCAGAGGCTAAATCAGTTAGAGGAGCGTCCGTAACCTCAAAGTAATCAACCTTGCTACGAGGAAACCTCACTGTTTTTCATGGAGATCAAGAAGCAACCTCTTCCGCAGAAGATCAAAGTGCCCACAATCTCGTTATATGATGGGAACAGTGACTCGAGCGATCACCTAGATGTATTCAATACTCAAATGGACCTCCAAACTATCAAGCCCCTGGTAAAGTGTTGTGTCTTTCCCGCCACGCTAGGGGCAATACCTCGTACTTGGTTCAGGCGCCTCCCCCCGCACATATCTACAGTTGGGAGGAGTGTCAAAGGAAATTTTTCGACCAATATCGTGCGCTGAAGAAGCAACTCATGCCTCCTTGCCACCTTATGATGATTTTCCAGTACAGGGATGAGTCATTTAAAGACTATCTGGCCCGGTCCAAACACGAGGCCAACTCCATGGAAAATCCTTAGGAGAAAAGTGTTCTAACTGCCATCTCAGCGGGACTTCGTAAAGATGGCAAACTATACAGGAGCCTCTATAAGTCCCCCGCTCGAGATCTTGCTAAATTTTATGATCGAGAGACTAAGTAAATAAGGTGGGAAGAAACCTTCAGAATGGAGGAACCCAAGCATAAAGTGGGGCATAGTGGTCCCACCGTGACCAAAAAGAGGAGTAGTGAGAGTCATGACAACCCCACTCCTCATCTCACCAAGAAAGCAAAACCTTAACGACTTAGAGGCCGCTTCGAAAGCTATAGCATCCTATCAGACACTCGGGATAGAATCTTTACCGCGAAAAGGCATTACGAAGACTTTTGGAAACCCCGACCATTAAGAGCATCCCCTAAATCCAGAGACCAAAGTAGATTTTATCCTTATCACAATGAGGCTGGACATACCACCTCAGAGTGTCAGATGCTAAGAGATACCATAGAAAACCTCATCAGAAGGGGCTGATTATAGGATTATATGGTGAGACCATCAGGACAGCGCGCTTAGCAAGCTCAACGAGTTACCACCCAAAAGCCTGAGCCCTCCGTTAGGACCATATTCTAATCCTATAACTTCTCAATGGTGTTTGGTTGTATCAACTATTGCACACTAAATCAATGAAAATTGTCGATTGGCTAAAGTATTATGTAGACAGAAGTCTTCTTTTTATCTTCACATAATTGCTACAGCGAATGGTTTTCACCTCACTACAACATCGCTCCACCAACATTATCTTAATCAAATAAGTTTTACAAACAAAAATAAAATTGAGGGTGAGACGGCCCTTGAGCCTACCTCGCAACTCCCGAGGGTGAGACGACCCTTGAGCCTACCTCGAGGCTTTGAAAACAACAAAAGTAAAACCAAGGGTGAGATGGCCCTTGGGCCTAGCTCGCAGTGCCTGAGGCTGAAACGGCCTTTGAGCCTACCTCAAGGCTTCGAAAACGATAACAAATGAAAACAAAATTGGGGGTGAGATGGCCCTTGAGCCTACCTCATGATCACAAAAACTAAAAACACAGTGAACAGTTTTTACCTTGCTACAACGCATACTCTACAAACACGATTGTCCTAAGTGAATGGTGTTCACTTTGTCACAACAAAGACTCAGCGAATGGTTTTTACCTCGCTATTGTTGAAATGAAATCATCATGATTACCCGCAGCTCTCATGCGAATGAGTTTCTCATAGCTTTCATGCAAATAAATTTCCACAGCTCTCATGTGGGCATATCTCTCAAATCTCAAATGAGATCTCTCTCAAGTGCAGTTCACTCATGATCTCTGTCTCACATTAAGTCGAGCAGTTAGGAGAAATGATGGAAGCATAGTCGACTGGCTGAAAGAAGAAATTCTCATTAAATTATCATGAGTTTACATACAACAATGCGTGAAGCATTCATTACAATTTTTGAAAGGAGAAGAACTCATCCCACGTACAGACCTCAACAAGTGAGGCAACGGTACATCAGGGGAAAAAGACTGAAAGCCTACAATTCCTATAAAAAGTAGCCAAAAAGTCAACTACCAGTCGTTGGGCTCGCAGAAGAGCAGCAGCCCCAGAGCTCCTACTGCATATTCCTCTGGCATGTCCTCCTGAGCCACATACAATAAATCAAAAAGTCGTTAAAGCTGGCTGGCTAGGTAGCAGCACCACAAGTAACGGCCAGAGGAGGTGGCCAGAAAACACCATGAGAAG
>JANHAO010011365.1:0-17016 GCA_026873985.1 Saraca asoca | reverse complement strand
TTTGAATAACCTGAAATCAAAGAGAGTGTTAGTTTGTAATAATAAGAAATGCAGTTTTAACATAAACACAAATTGTTTTTCCATAGCAAAATAAATTGTTCTTCAACAGCAAAACAAATTTAGAGTGAGGATTTCCTTTAGAGTTATCAATTTCCTTTAAAGGCTAACAATCTCACCCTTAAGGTTAACAGGACCTATTAGAGCAAAACGTCAGCGAGTTAGCTTACTTCACTTGTCCAATTCATGACTGAGGTCGAAGGTCTAACAAGCTCACAAAGACGAAGGAGATTATCAATGACATGAGAGCTTGTGTTGCAAAGGAAGCTCAAAAGAGACTAATCATATGCGTAGGTTAGATCTTTACTCACCTGGTCATGAGCATAGTAGGAGGCATAAAGCCTTAGATCACCACTCCCATGATCAAGGAGGTGACAAGAGTTGGTGAACCACCAACCATCGGTCTGAGACTCAGGGCCCAATGATCGAAGAGTTGCTTCAGAGGGTGCAGTAGCTAGAAAAAAAACCTATGGCTTAGAACAATCAAGATAGTTATGAGAAAAGGATGTCATGCACCAGGGAAATCAAAACAGAACCTCTTCCTCATAGGTTCGCAAACATCCCATAGTATAATGGAGATAGTGACCCGTATAGCCACGTAGTGAGTTCAATGTCCAAATGGATTTTCAGACTACTAACTCATTGGTAAAATGTCATGTTTTCCTTGCCACCCTCAGAGAGATACCTAAGACATGGCTCAGGAGCCTTCGAGATCGCAGTATCCATAGTTAGGAAGAATACCAAAAGAAATTCCTCAACTAATACAAGGTGCTTAGGAGACAGCTTGACTCGTCTTGCCACTTAGCAATAGTTTTTTAGTGGAAAGATGAATCACTAAAAGACTACATCATCTAGTTCTAATGTGAGGTCAGCAACGTGGAAAACTCGTCAAACAAGAGCATCCTCACGGCTAACTTAGCTGGACTCTGTAAGGATGAAAAGTTATATGAGGATATATATAAATCTCTGGTGAAGGATTTGGGTGAGTTCTACAAGTAAGCCATAAAGAAGATGAGGTAAGAGGAAACCTTTGGCCCAAAGAAGCCCAACTGGAAGGATGAGGCAAGTGGCTCCAGCTGGAGCAAAAAGAGAACCGATGGCAGGAATATCAGAGAGGGCCAAAAGGATGGTCTTGGTGGTTAAGTAGTGAAAAAGGCCAGGGGTCAGCAACCTCAATGCTAAGGTCGCTACGAGCTATACCATCCTATCGGATACTCCAGACAGGATCTTTGCGAAAGAGAGGGATAAAGAGGACTTCAATAGACCTAGGCCCATAAGGGCTCCTCTCTAGCGTAGGAACAGAAATAAGTTCTACGCCTATCATAATGAGGTCGAACATAATACTTCAGAGTGCTAGGTGCTCAAAGATGCCATTGAGGACCTAATCAAGAGAGGTCACTTGAGGGATTATATAGTGCGACCTGCGGGGTAGTGACCTCTGCGATCTCAGTAACTAACCTAGCATCAACACCAATAGACACCAAAGTATGAGGAAGCACCCTTGATGAGGACTATATTCACCATTCATGGTGGCCCTCACATCGCAAGCTCCTCGAATAGGTCGCATGATCGCTACATGCGATAAGCGAGCCATGTCCTACTTGCGAGTCATGGGGACATGAAAGACTCACTAAGAAACCAAAACAGCCTTAGATAGCATCACGTTTATAGAAGAAAATGCACAAGGAATACATACTCTTCACAATGATGCACTAGTTATCTGAGCCAAAATAAGCAATGCTGAGGTGAGAAGGATAATGATCAACAATGGTAGCTTGATGAATATAATGTACAAAGGATTCTTTGATCAGATGCGAGTGAGTGCAAGCCAGTTAGGTCTTTCCCTTGAGCCCCTCTATGGCTTCACAGGAGATGAGATATTACAGGTAGGACAGATTAAACTTTTACTTACTCTAGGGGACACGGACCGTCAAGCTACTATCATGGCAGACTTTTTGATCATAGACTACCTCTCGGCCTATAATGTGGTGCTGGGGTGACCCATGATGAATGACTTGGATATGGTTACTTTGACCAGGACACTCACCATCAAATTTCTGACCCCCAATGGAGTCAGATGTGTGCAAAGAGAATATTAGGTAGCATGATGCTACTACGAAGATGTGATTAAGCTTGGGGTGCAAGGGAAAAAGGTACATATGGTGTCTGATGGAGAGCCACGGGTCATGAGCACCACATGGGTTAACCATGACCTTGACCCCTATGAGTTGGACATTGAACAAGCTACTGGTCCTGTGGAAGAGCTCGAAGACATGCAGGTCAATGAGGCAGATGCAAAGAGATGCCTCAAGTTAGGGAAAAGCTTCCCTTTAGATGTGAAAACACAGCTGATTAGATTTCTCAAGGTGAATTTGGATGTCTTTGCTTAGATTCACGAAGACATGGTGGAAATCAACCTCGGGGTTATGGCTCACAACCTCAATATCAACCCCCGACACAAGCCAATTTGCCAAAAGAGAAGACCAATAACTATCGAGCATTATGCTGCTCTAAAGGAGGAGGTGGATAAGCTTCTAGCAAATAAGTTTATCTGAGAAGCTTATTACCCCACTTGGGTAGCCAACCCTATCCTTGTAAATAAGAAAAATGGGAAGTGGAGGACCTGCATTGCAAAGCATGCCTAAAGGATAGATTCCTACTACCAATGATCAATCAGCTCATTAACGTAATAGTAGGACACCAACTCCTCAGCTTCATAGATGCTTACTTAGGATATAACCAAATCCCTATGGCCACACAAGATGAGGAACACATCTCATTTATCACTAACCGTGGATTGTATCTCTATAAAGTAATGCCCTTCAAACTTAAAAATGCAGGGGCAACCTATCAGCAGTTATTGAATATGATATTTAAAGATCAGATCGGTAGAATAATGGAGGTGTATGTGGATGACATGTTGGTAAAGTCTTAGCAGCTTGTCAACCATGTCTGAAATATGGGAAAAATATTCTAAGTCTTAATGAAGTACCAAATGAAGCTAAGTCCACATAAATTTACATTCGGGGTCACTTTGGGAAAGTTCCTTAACTTCATGGTGAATAGCAGGGGGATCGAAGTAAATCCTAAGAAAATCAAAGCCCTCATCGAGATGAGGTCCCCTACTGGCACCAAGGACGTGTAGAGCTTAAACGGTTAGGTCGTGGCACTTAGCAGATTTATCTTTAAGGTAACAGATAAGTGTGTGCCTTTCTTTAACATCCTAAAAAAGCCGAGGAAAGTCACCTTCTAACAGCTCAAGCAATATCTCAGATGATCTCCCCTTTTGTCCAAACCAAAGGAAGGAAATAAGCTTATTATCTATCTGGGGGTATCCCAATATGCTCTCAGTGTGACCTTGATGCGAGAAGAAGATGGAGCTCAGTTCCCTATTTATTATGTGAGCAAAAGGCTATTGAACGTTGAAACAAGGTACTCATGTATGGAAAAACTCACCTATTACCTAGTAATTACGTCAAAGAAGCTGCGACCCTACTTCCAAACTCACAGCATAAAGGTGCTCACATAGTTCCCACTTAGGCAAGTCTTACAAAAGATGGATGTCTTAGGTTGCCTACTCAAATGGGCAATTAAGCTAACCCAGTTCGATATCAAGTATAAGCTTAGATCAGTTATCAAAAGGCAGGCTCTGGCAGACTTTATTGTTGAATTCACAAGGCCCGTACAAGAGGAAGTAGAGACTTCAAAGGCTTTATGTTGAGAACTGTATATTGATGGGTCGTCAAGTGAGTAGAAGGTCAGGGCAGGAGTGATTCTCATCAGTCTAAAGGGGCATAAAATCCTCTACAAGTTCAGATTCGATTTCCAAGCTATGAACAATGAAGTTTTGTATGAAGCACCATTGGCCAAGCTGCGACTAGCAAGGGAAGTGTGAGCTGAAAGATTGAATATCTTTAGCAATTCCCAGCTCATTGTTTGCCACCTACGGGGAGAGTACCAGACTAGAGGGTCGAAAATGACCATCTATTTGTAAAAGGTCTAGGAATTGTTAAGCTCGTTTTAGCACTACAAAGTCAATCAAGTACCGCGAGCTTAAAATATGCATGCTGATGCCCTAGCTTGCCTAACTATAATAAAGGATGCCAATTTCTTTGGGGCAGTACCAGTGGAATTCCTTTCGTCCCCGAGTATAGAACAAAAGGACACTATGATGGCAATTGCCACAACCTAGGACTCGTGGATGGGCCCAATCATTGATTACTTGCAGAACGACAAACTACCAGAAAATAAGCTTGAGGCACAGTGATTGCGAGCTCAAACAGCCAGATATTGCATCTATGATGATGTGTTGTATAAAAGAGGATTCTTAACTTTGCTTCTAAGATACATTGATGGCCAGAACTGTGACAACGTCCTGAAAGAAATTCATGCCAGCCATTATGGAAATCATGCTGGGGGGCTATCTCTAGCTAGCAGGGTTTCTATTAGTCCACAATGAAGTAGGACACTGTTAATCTTATTAAGAAATATAACAAATGCCAGAGATTCATGAAGATCCCGTGAGCCCTACTAGCCTACCTATAGCAGATGGTTAGTCCATAGCCTTTCACGATCTGAGGCATAGGCCTAATTGGACTACTCCCTATAGCTTGTGGAAATTGCAAGCATGCAATATTAGTTATGGATTATTTCACCAAGTGGGAAGAGGTAAACGAACTCATAGAGATCTCTTATGCAAAGATTGAGAAGTTTGCACGGAATAACATCATTTGCAGATTTGGAATCTCTCAATAGATTAGAACTGATAATGGGACTCAATTCAATAATGAGCAGTTTATCAAGTTCTGCGATAAATTCAAGCTCATGAAGAGCTTTTCAACAGTAGACCATCCACTAGCTAACGGACAAGTAGAAGTCGTCAACAAGATCATCAAATAGATCTTGAAGATGAGGTTAGAGGCCAAGAAGGAAGCATAAGTAGACAAGTTGTAGAAAGTGCTCTAGGCTTACCAAAACCGCGGTTCGTAGCACTATAGGAGAAACTCCCCTTTCGATGGTATATGGATCTGGGGCAATAATCCTAACAGAACTTGAAGTAGCATCACAATGAATAATGACTTTTAATCCTGATGACCACAACCAATTGCTCACCGTGAATCTCGATCTTATAGAAGAGACAAGAGAAAGAGCTTGCCTAAAAATCATGACCTACCAACAACGGGTCATGTGGTAATATAACCGAAAGGTTCAAGCTTAAAACTATGAACCTGGCAATCTCATTCTGTGCCTTATCCTTCCTGGAGCACGCAAGGCCAATGAGGGGACCCTAGGACCGAACTGGGAAGGCCCATACATCATTAAGAAAGTTATTGGCAGTAGAGTTTATCACCTAGTGAACATGCACAGAACGAAATTTATTCGAGCTTGGAATATGAAGCATCTTTGCCTATACTATCAATAGGGATTAGAATTTTATACAATTGTTCAAAAAATTAATGAAAGTGCTTGAGTGTTTCCTTGAATCTTCATATATGTATTTGTTTGTTTCTAAGTAAAATTTTAACAAAGTCTTGCATGGCAAGCAAACAATCATCAGACAAAGAATGTTAGCTGAAGTGTAACCTATCAGGCATTAATTTTCATATAAATTTATCAAGTCAAGCATATGGAGCAATCAATTATAGGACTAAGAGGAAACAAGTAAGAATATCACAAAAATTCATTCAAAACAAAGCCCGAGTTCATTCAAGATAGCAAATTTATACAAAGTTCCAGATTTAATATAAAGTTCAAGAAACAAATTCAAAATCATAAAAAGTTATGGCCTAAGAAGTTAGATCTTCAGGAGCTGGGCCTTCTTGGGGTAAAGGGTCGACAGTAGGAGTAGCAAGGTTATCCATCACTTGATCACTAGCGGCTTCCAAAACTTGCAGGCCACTTTCTCTTTGGGTGGCACCCTTGGTGGGAGAAGCTTTAACTGCAGACTTTGCACCCTTTTTGGAAGATCTGGCCTTCATAGTTCTCCTAAAGGTTTGACAGCTTCAAGGGATTTTGCATTGAAAAAGGAGAAGTCCATCTCTGGGGTGTCGCTCCTGTAGGGTATAAAATAGGAGAAGCTGGTTTCGGACTCTTCCTTTTCTACTGCTTTTGCAACCAGCAAGGCAGTCTCTGCTTTAACCTTGGGCAACTTCCTTTTCCTGAGAGTAGCTTCTTTCTTGGCCATCACAAACTCTTCTCAGTAATCTCAGTTCACTTCGTCACCACCTCAACCTATTGAATAGCCAAATCTTAGGTCAATTTTTATTTTGGTCAGCTCATTAATGGTCCTACCAAGGTTCAATGTGACGGCCTTGCGATTTGCCACTTCACAAGATAGAGCAACCTATATCTCTAGCTTTCTCTTTCAACTCTAATGCCTTAGCATTCGTAGTAGCCAGGTCTTCCTCAAGTTTTACCTTCTCCTCCTTTTAATCTCACTATATCTTCTTCACCTTTATTATTGTCAACAAATTTTGAAAAACCAAACAGTCAAGTTAAATTACCAAAAAGGGAAAAGGAACCAAGATAACAGGACTATACTTACCAGTAGGCCATGGCGAGCTCCGTAGCTCAGCAACCCATAAGTTGAGAAATCCTCTGATTCTAACTCTACAGCCCTATTGCGAGGCCTTAGGATCATATCAATATTATTCAAAAGTAACGGAGATACTCCTCTATCTTTGGACTAAGGCCAAAAAATTGCTTCTTAATCTTGACCTCAGGCACCACCTGCTTTCGGGTGGTAGTAACCTTCTTCCCTTTGCCCTTTTTCTACTTCTTAGTAAGACGCTTGGAGCGCAATGCGACCTTAACTACAATGGCTTTCTCAGGACATAAGGAAGAAGTTAGCTCTTACAAAATTGCAACTGCCAGAGCCAAGGGTTGACTTATAGTAATGGCGATTTTGTCGGCATCAGGAGCCAATAAGGTTAATGCAGAAAGCTCAAATGGAGGCCTTCGGAGGAAAAGCTTCATTGCGTCCTTGAAATCTTCAAAGTTCATTCGGTTGATCTTCTTGATTTGATGGGTTCTGATCTCTTTATTGAGCTTAGTACCTAGAGCCAGAGTGAGCTTGTGCGAGCACAGAAGACCCTTATCAAATCAGAAGTCGTTCTGGAGATCGTCCGAAGCAGTAACTGATCTAAAATCCCAAGCTCTTTAGCCTCAAGAGTTAATTTCTTGCTGGCCCCATCTGTAAAAAAAAATGAAAAATGAAAAGTGTTAGAACCAAAGAAGCAAGTATAAAATCTCATCAAGCTCACACATCCATCGTTCGCTCACTAGGAGTGAGAACAAAACTAAAATTGTTAAGGTATCATAGAGATGGGCAAGAGACGTAAAACCAATGAGTTTTGTAATTTCCCATGTTAGATTTTCCTTTAGCATCACCTTGTGGTAAAATTTTTCGATGCTCAATTTGCCAAGCTGAAAGATAGTAGATCCCCTCTTGTAGACCCGCACTCCTAATACTATTAAGGTAGCATAGAACCTTAGTAGACAGTGGGGGAGATTATTCCTTAGATACACAAGTGCCAAGGAAGTGAGTTAGGAATAGGAGTTCAAGGTGAGTTAGAGGGGACAAAGTTTCAGCTTATTTAATAAATCAGTGATGTAGGGATACACCAGGAACCTAAACTCGGCGTTGAGATGCTAGGGGATGACCGCAACAAACCCTTAAGGTGGATAGGCTACATGATTGCTAGGAGAGGATGACATGACATGACATCCCTTGGGAAGCCGAAATATTCAAACCATGCCCTGGAACTCGTTGAAGCTGATGGTCAAGATGTGGTGGCTGAACACTAAGCGATCCTCTTGGCCCTCAATGGGGTCCGAATGAGCACTGAACTCCCGAACGACCTTGCCACTCCTTGAGGTTGCTTCTCCTATGGATCGTATCAGCTTCATGCTCTGGGTTGGAAAGTTAGGTTCATCATCACCACTCCTTATTTGATGATGTCAGCATTTATGAGCTACCATCTACACAAGAAAAAGGAATGATCAAGTCACAAAAAGTACCATATCTGAAAGCTAGGACTAACAGCTTCCTATGTGGCAAGTCATAGACACCTTGGGTCGCCACACCTGAGACCCAGACTCTAGAAGACATGGAGGACTCTACCATCAGATTGCTAAAACCCAAAAAACTGGTGAAGAACTTGAAATGACAATCGAAAACCCTAGAGTCTACTGACAAATCAAATAGGAGAACCAGGTCGAACAAAAGAAAATGCACATGCAGACAGCTTCATCTAGCATTCATATTTTTCAACCACAAGCAAGCAAGTCTCACACATACCATGAAATAACAATGTTTAGAAACCACAAACCGAAGAAAGAAAACTCACTATTTTAGCCAAAGGAGAAGGTCCGTGATGAACACAAAGCTGATTTTCAGAGGTCAAAACCCAAACCACAAGCCTGGTGAGTATGGACAACACCAACAGTGGCAGATGGAGTGAATGGATGAAGGCTTCATAGAGAGGATGAAAAAGAAGAGTCTAGGAGCTCCAAATTTCAAATGATAAATGAAAGGGGGAAAAGAATTCTCCTCAAGTTATATTGTGTAAAGTCTCACCATTAGATTTGGGGACCCATCAAATACCCACAATCCAACGGTTCATTAAACATCAGCTGTGAGTTGTTGCCAGCTTGGCAAAGACACTTACCGATGTAGAAATGATTACACAGGAGAGTGATAGAAATCCAAGAGTCACAGATAGTAAATGAAAGCATGTCAGGCAGCCTTCGAGATTGTAGATCGCAAGCAATGGACTACAGCTTCGAGTCCATACTACATCCTAGTTGTGCTAGTTGAGGTGCATTTGTATGACCTACCTAGGCACCAAAATCTTGTGCAGACTAAGGCATATCCATGCAACCTACTGGGACTTCGCATCCAAGTTGTGCCAGCTGAGTCATATCCATACAACCTACCTGGGCACCAAAATCTTGTGTGGACTAAGGCACATCCATGCAACCTACCTGGGCACCAAAATTTAGTACGGACTACGGTGCA
Organism: Saraca asoca; assembly: GCA_026873985.1. Classification (NCBI taxonomy): domain Eukaryota; kingdom Viridiplantae; phylum Streptophyta; class Magnoliopsida; order Fabales; family Fabaceae; genus Saraca; species Saraca asoca. The sequence continues at coordinate 7,940 of JANHAO010011365.1, read as the reverse complement.
TCTGTGTGACCTACTGGGACTTTACATCCAAGTTGTGCCAGTTGAGGTGCATCCGTGCAACCTACCTGGGTGCCAAAATCTTGTGCGGACTAAGGCACATCTATACGACTTACTTAGGCATTCAATCTTGTGCCAACTTGGATGCTCAAGCACTCTGGTGGTCAAATTTGTTACAAGATCAAGCACTCTGGTGCTCAAACTCATTACTAGCTAAGGCACTTCGGTGCTCCAGTTCATTGATAATCAAGATGGGCTAATGCAATTGATTAGTCACTCAACAAGGCACATATCCTTTAAGTCATGATATATTAGCTACAGCCCATTTATATTAATTTAGTTTATGTTATCTGAGGTTGATTGACCTATCAAGCACTCATTTTACCTAACACTTATCAAGTTATGGTTTGCATGAACTTATTCATGTTGCCAGCCGTAACCTACTAAATCATCAATATGACGTGCTTGGAAAAACAAAAGTGTTACCTAAAGTTTTGTTACAAAACCTCTTTCAATGAGGTGAATTTACATGAAGATTCAAGGGTACAAATCAAAGCAAGCCTATAGTTGATTGAAGAAGAGCTGAATTCCAACAAGCCACAAGATCAACGAGCAAGCCAAACTGCTCCAACTCTTCCTTGCCCTTCTTCCGAGCTTACAGCTTATCCCCTAACTTGAGTGCCCCCAAGGTAGTTAGAGTGGAAGGATCAGCATTTGAGGCAAGCAAGATGGCCACTCAAATCTCTTCTTGTCCTCTTGATCAAAGAGAACATCCTTTAGCTTCATCACCACAAGGTACTTGAAGACTTGGAGACATCTTACGCCACCATGCAAGGAGGCCAAAGAACAAAGGTGAAAGAGTTGCATTATTTAGTGCGGCCATGAAGAGGCTATAAAGGAATGTAACAAAGCTTCCCGGGATCCTCAAAAAGGAATTGTCCATGGGAGCATCCTATAACAAAACTTCCCAGGATCCATGAGAAGGAATTGTTGCAGCAAGCCATGCACACCTTGTAACATTCTACCAAAGACCCGAATAATCAAGAATATGAGGGGCTTAACTAAAACACCTATTAGGTCATTCTATGGAGAAGGAAGAAAGGTTTCTCATGCCTTATATAGACTAGTCTGGCTTCACCAAAGAATCCAGAGGATATCTGGCTGTTCTTGATCGAATGATCCAAAAGAAAACAAGGCTACCAAGCCAATGGATATGAAACGTGTACAATAGGAGGCATGGCTTGGTGCAGATGAAGTGAAAGTTTGAAGCTTGAAATGACAACACGACAGACTATAAGTAAAGACTTGACAACACGGTAGATTGCAAATGAAGACTTTGCTAGCAAACTACAACTCCTAGTCCGTAAAGCAAATTGAGAGTTGGGGGGGCTAATGTTATGGGTGTTTTTAGGCAATGCAAAATGGGCTAGCAAAGGCCCAACAAAAGACAAGTCTAACCAAAAAAGGCTATATCATCAAAAAATTGAGGTCACTCAACAGAGGCACCGGCTCACAAGACACAAGCTCAGGACGTGGGACAAAGACAAGGCAATAATCTCAACTCGTTAAGGATGGATTCCAGCTCGTTAGTCAAAATGTGCTACCCCAGCCATCCTCCAAAAGACTCATCTTGGATTGAACCAGGGAACAAAACCAACTTCTACAACTACCAGATCGCCCAATGCAAGCCCATACTGCCAACTAAACGACCCGACCATGGGCCCAGAACTCCAAAGTCCATTCAGCAACTAGAGGCACATATTTTCAACTAATAAGTCAGCCCCCAAAACTGACACATCAACCCCCATCAGTTCGATAGTGAAATGCCTAACATTTATTATCCGTCAAGTATTTATTGCCCAATATGGTGGAATAGACATATTTAGAATTTATCAAATTATATGGATAACCCTCACTACCTCTATAAATAGAAAGAGAAATCATTGTAACAGTAACATACTGAAAAATACATGCAGAAACTCTACCGGAACAGTGAGAGATCTCCTGTACTGATACTTTGCCGTAACACTATAGAGAAATCACCGTATAAAGGCAAATATAACTACCGTGGACGTAGAGATCATACTGACTTTTGTACGAACCACATTAAAAAGCTTCCGACATTCCTTGTTCTTCCTCTCTTTCAATCTCTTTTCTATTCACACCTACTTTCCTCACTTGCAGTTTGGATTTTTATTGGACTTTTCCTGTTGACCGAATTTAACTATCAACAATATCATTGAAAAATAATTACTTGATGGAGAAATATGTTAATTAGAAATGATGTACTAAAATAATTTGAAATGATTAATAATTATATATGAGTTTATAATTTTCTTTATTTGCAATTGGAATAATGTAATGATTAAATATGAATTTTAGCATTTAAATTTAATTTTACATTTTTTGTTAATATTTTTATTTTTTATGATTATTCTAAAATCCTCCACGAGACTCCGTTGCCTGGGGTAAAGGGATGTGGTAAACTTTTATCATCTTTAATAATGAAACTTGAAGAGCTTGATGCAGAATATGTAACAAAAGAAGACTTATTTACTCCTTTATCATTCCTATCCCTGACATGGCTTGGTTGGGTAAAGATGCCAAGATAGTTGAGGCTTAAATTGCAAGCCTGCGAGATGTTTTATAGTCTACTTTCACCCCTAATTAGATTAATTCAATGTTTAATATTAACCCAACTTGTCTAAAAACTTAATTAATTACTGTAGATTGATTAGTGAAGTTTATCAAATCGAACCTTGACTTTTGTTCGCTTGCTAAGATATGCTTGATGTACATGCCTTATTCTAATATAACCCATGCACAATGATGACAAGTGGTGATATACTACAAGGGCACAGCATCTATTTGTTAGAACAAGTTATCAAGAGTTGATGAACTAATTCAATGTATAAATATGCTCGATTTGAAATAGAACTTGACATAAAAATTAAATATAATGATAAAGTCCTATGACACATATTTAGAAATAATTTGGTGTGTATTATTTTTTTCTATATTTTTCATTTTAAAGGTGTTTAAATAATTTTCTTAGGGTTATTTATCTAATGTAAGTAGAAAAAAAATGTATGGGAGTGTTCCTTGAATTTTATCTTCATATCAATAGATTATGGCACACATAACCTTTTCCAAGCCATAGAAAATGATCTTATGTTAAGTGGAAAAAATTATTTCTACTTCTATAGGCCAGTAAGATTTTGACTTAAAATGTTAGTGCATGGTTTAATGCATCTCCTACACATTTGAAACTTTGCGTTGAGGCTTGGGGTGTGTTTGATAACAAATAACTTTTAATGCTAAGATAAACACTAAATTTTAAGTGATATATTTATTAAGTACTAAATTTATAACATTTGAATTCTTTTTACTGTAAACGGTAAATTTAGTTAATAGGTTAAAAACTTTATTATAAAATATTAAAATGTTATATAATTTTAGCATTATCCTTTATTATAATTTAAAAAATTCTATGAATAAGAGACTTAATATATATATATATATATATAATGCGAGACACACACAAACACACACACACACACACACATATATATATATATATATATATATATATCTCTGTCTCTCTCTTGTGCAATACAAGGGGTTTAATAGTTTTATTTGATAGTAATTTGTAATACAAATTTAAATTATAAAATATAATGTATTTAGATATTAATAAATCATCATTATAATTTTACTTATTAAATAACTATATAATTATTATGTCTTAATTGTGAAAAAATACTATATTTCTTTTAATTTAATAAAGTTGTTACATTAATATTTTAAATTAGTTAAATTTATCATTTAAATATTTACATCTTTTCAAAAATATTTTCTTAATATATTAATACACTAGTGAAATATTAAATTAAAATTGTGATAAGTATTTAAGAGTAACAAAATTTCAAAATGAAAAATCATGAAATCTCAAATTTATTATTTAATATTTAAAAATAATATGAAAAAAAAGATAATATTGATTATATTTATCCAACAAAATATAACAAAAATAAGAGTAGTTGCTATTAGGCAATTGCCACTAAATGGATTTAGTGAATTTTTGTTTAATTTGATATTCAATTTAAATAAATCAAATAAATAAAATCTAATTTTAAGTCTGAATCAATTCAATTAACTATTGAAGTAGTGTTTTCAAATGTACCTTTGATGTGAATCCAAAAAATAGTCCCTTTTCAAAATAAAATATCAATAATCAAATTTTCTAATTTCCAATATATTAAAAGTTGAAAAATCAGATTTTGAATGCATGTGAATCCTACAAATAAAAAAAATTAACCAACGAATAATATCATTAATAATTAACTTTTATAACATTTGTTAATCAATGCCTTGAGATCATATAATACGGTTGGAAATTTAAAATTTAAAAAAAATATGTACTTCTGTTTAATTCATTCTCAAAATTTTATATTGAATTAAGAATGAATCAAATAAAAATACATAAATGTAAACAAATATATATATATATATATGTTCCCAATGCCAATAAATGTTCCTTAAAGACACTACTTAACAAAACCCAACTTTTATTTAATATCTTGTTATGCATTGATTAAGAAGTATTTAATGATGTTGAAAACATAAAATTTTCAAAATTTTATATTTTTCATTTAATTCATGTGTAATTTTATGAGAAGCTCAATATTTTAGAAGATTGAAATTTTCCACCATAAGATTGTATTTTTTTCAAATTGAAAACGAATTAATCAAATCAAAAATATAAATCTTAAGGCAAATGTGGTAATTTAAAAGTGAAACCACTTAATCTCATCAGACTTCCGACTTCTTATAGAATTATCCTTAAGTCATGTGTACGTAACTTTCTGACATTTGAAAATATGCATCTAACTATTTTATACTTTAAGTAATATGTACTTTACTCATATCTATATGTTTTTCACTAGGGGTGCTAAATGGATAAAAAATCTACGGATCTAGCGGATCGATCCGTATTTTTTTACGGACTGCACCAAGTAATAATTAATTTGTTTAAATGCGGGTCTAAACGGATCAAGCCTATTTAGGTCCACATTTATGCGGACTAATACAGATCTGTGCGGACTGACCAATTTAGTGTTAAATTAGTCTCAAGTCCACGGACCATGTGAATCGATCCGTATTTTTTTACGGACTGGACCAGGCAATAGTTGATCTGTTTAAATGCGAGTCTAAACAGACTAAACCCATTTAAGCCCGTATCCGCGCGGACCGGCCCATTTAGTATCTCTATTTTTCACTCATAAACTTTAGAGATTTAGTATATTTTAATCTATAAATAATATATATTATATAAAAAAAGGTAAAATACATGTATGACATTTTTTACCTGAAGCACAGGGAATTCACTGCATTTCATACACCGACATTATTTTATTGTAAATATTTCTAAATAAATTACTTATTTTTATATAAGATTAATATAATTATAATTCATAAAACTAAAATAAGTTAAAATTTATGAAAATTTATTTTTACAACAATAATATTTTTATTATGAATAGAAATTAAAATAACAATACGTAATATTTATACATGTCTTCTTATTTATTCTATGATATATTATTTGTAAACTAAAATACACTAAATCCCTATAGATTTATAGGTAAAAAATAAATAAATGTAGATAAAGTACACATAAGTTAAAGTATAAGGGGTTTAAATGCACTTTTTTAAATGTCAAGAAATTATGTATACATGTCTCAAAGAACAAGATTGTTTAATGTATTTTAGCCCATAAAATTTTGAGTAAATTAAATAAAAATAAATGAATTTATAAAAATTTTAAATTTCTAGCTCCCTTAAATGCTTTTTTACCCTAAATTGCACCATACCCTACTGCATTTTTAGTCATTTATGTATAACCCCCAACCTTAAAAAAAAATGTATATAATATTCTTATACTTTAAATTATATGTACTTTACCTACATTCGTCTATTTTTTAAAAATACTTCTATTCCTACTGTAATATTAAAAGTTTCTCCGTCTATTATTTTTTGACAAATTAAAAATTTGTCTTCTTAATTTCAGGATTCAATCAATTAAAATAGATAATTTGTTAAAAAATAATAGCATTAAAATTTCAATGCTATAGTAAAACTATAAACATTTCCCTATTTTTTTTACCTATAAGCCTAATGAAACACTAACATGATTATTACATAACCACTAAAAATTATTATTTTCTTTGAAAAAAAAATATTTTAGAAATAAACAAAAATTTTTAAAAAGGAAAAAACAGAAATTTGAAGAGTCAAATTCATTATAGTGTAATGAAAATTATAACAAGCCAACCCACCAGAAAAACTTGCAAATGATACTTCATCTTTATTGAGCTCTTAAATTATAAATATGAAGATCATCTCTTCTTATTTTATCCTATATTTATCCTAACATTTTGAGATAAAACTTCATACAATTTAATTGAAAAATGGAAATAATGTATTATTTTTTAAATTTAAAAAAAATGAATTTTTTTTATGTTCATATGATAATTATGTAAATATTTTATGAAGTTCATAGAAGAAAAACAAATAGATATGGATAAAATATATCCAAATTAAAATACAAAAGAGTGGTATGTATATTTTTAAAGATTAAGAAGTTATATAAGAGGATGTGTTGTATTTTAAGTTACTTTTTAAATTATGTCAAATATCTTTTATTTATTAACTAAAAATAAAAACACAAGTAATATTATTTGCAGTTTTCTATGTGCACTCCCCTCGCTTCTTTTCTATATCAGGAAAAATTTGTTGATTCAACTTTTTTTTATAAATAAAAAAGCTTTATTTTTTTATATGAAAAAGGAAATGAGGGGAGAATGAACAATATTAGTTACACCAGCAAATTTTATTCATTCAAGTACAATAAAGGTTTCAAAAAATAGATGCGGATACAAATAAAGTGATTTGTATCCAGCACTAGGGCAGATATGAGACTGTACTTTTCAACCTTCCTGTTATTTATATTATATAACATTATATATTTATTATATAAATTAATTTTATAATAAAATAAATAAAAATTAAAATTATATATGTAATTATTTGATTTAAATATAAAAAAATTTTAAAATAAATTTCAATTAAAATTTTATGTTTTTTATTATGTTAGTATTATTAATATTTTTGGACAATTATTATTTTATTATTATATGTAAATTTTAATTTTCTTAAAAAAAATAATAAGATATAAATAAAAATATATTATTTAAATAAAATTAAAAAATAAAAATAGATACAAAAATTCAGAGAATAAATAAAAATAAGGATAAATATTTAAAAATATACTCTTAGAACAGAAATAAATAAACTATTTTCAAATAAAATGGGATATAGGAATCTTTGACACACCGCCCTTTTTCTTCACCTGCTCTCCGTTAAGGTGGAATTAGGCGACCCTCGTCTCGCGGCACGGGCTTTGTGCCTCCCAAAAGATTTTATAAAATTAATTTCATAAACGATAAAATTATCATTTTATTGCTTTAGTGATAAAACGAAAATCTCATCATTTAATGAAATAGTTACTCTTTAAGGATTCGTTTAAGCATTCGTTTGATTGGATAGAATGAATATTAATAAAAATGAAAAAAAAAAAGAAAGTAATAATAGAAAGGAGAGTAGAAGTCCATTACTTTATTTAGTATGTCGTAGAAATAATTGAGATAATGTGATATTTTATTGTTTGGTATAAGAATAAATTAAAAGAATGGAAAGACAGTGTAAATAGAAAAATTAAATTATCCTTAAAAAATTAAATTAAATTATCTTTAATATATTAAATTTTAATTTAATATATTTATATTAATTTATATAAAAAATAATATTATTTTATATAATATATTATAAAATAAATTATTTTATATTAATATATATTAAATATTAATATAAAATTAATTTAT
>JANHAO010011364.1:0-17014 GCA_026873985.1 Saraca asoca | reverse complement strand
AACGGGATAAGGGCAAGATCGAATTCGTTTCCGCTATATAAATTGTTCACCACGTTTTTACATTACTGCTATTGTGGGACCTACACTTTCCCTGTGCATATATTGAAATGGGTCAAGCCTACCCATCATGGCAAGCCCACACATAGGCCCAATTGTATCCACTCATGAGCAATGTTGATAATATGCCCCACAATATTGATCACAACTACTTGGGCTAAATTAAGTTTACAATATGCTCCAAATGATTTGACATCTAATTAATCTGAGTTTTATGAATAAGATATAAAATATATATTATTAAATTATGTCATTCCACATAAAAAAAAAAATCTAATATGAACATGATTGCAATTGTCTTTAATGTGGAGTTCTGATTTATGCAAGCACTCCATTTAGAGTTTTACAAATAGTGATTGCAAATAACCTCTAGTTAGAAGGCTTCATGAATGTAGATTAAGCATATTGTGAATGTGTACGTATCTCTAGTAGAAGACTTCTTGAATGTACATTGAGCAAATCATGCATGTGTGTGTACCTCTAATTAAATGTTTCTTGAATAAGATTGGATGATATACATTATGGAATAGTACTTATCTTATTGTTAAAAATTAGAGGTTGGACCCTTAAGCAAGTTCATTGGGTAAGTTTTCCTAATGCCATTGAAACTGTATTTGGAAATGGCCATTAAATTATTGGAGAGATAAGGGGAGTTAAACTAGTAGAGAGATAAGAAAATAGGAGAATTGAAATTGAAATGCAAATTTTGCAAAAGGGTAAGTTACCAAATGAAAGTGACTTATAGGTCCAATTCCAATGTAAAACATTATGTGTCATGTTAATTGATAACCATTTACTGAAATTTTTTATGTGTTGATTGTCCTTATATTGTTGTTTATAAAGGGGTCCATGTACTTATTAATGTATTTTGTGCAATCCATGTGCCATTGTGATTAGATATGGACAATGTGAAATGCTAATTTTTTGTTATGCTCTATTGCTACCTCTATGTAAAGGAGAAATTAAGGAACCAACTAAAATTACTGTTATTATAAAATTGCTAAAATTGAGCATTTGTAACTTTTTGAAATATTTTATATAAATATATATATATATATATATTAAAAATCCATAAGTGTGTTTTTGCATTATTTATTTAATAACAAATAGGGCATCATAAGTTAGTAAGTGATTTATTTATTAGATTTATTAGAAACTCGCTACATTTATTTTTCTAAAAAATGCTTTAGGTTATAGAACTTGCCACCAATTGGTGAGCTAATTTGACAAAGATTGAAGAAACAAAGTTCTAGATGTAAATTTTGGTAGTTGGGAATAAGCTATGGTTGCATGTAATGGTATCTAGAATACATGAAGTTGGTACATCATTAAATGTTTTTACAAGATGTATAGTACTGTCAATGTGTCACAAGTTGTGAAAATAAGACGTGTGACCCTATGTTTGTTATGAAACGCTTGGCTCGTCTGTAAGACAAGGGTAACTCCATAAATTTTTCTATGAAAGAATCCTAAAAGCATGTTTTGTGTAATTTGCAATTCCAATTCCAAGTCATTTATGAATTGTTGTCACATTTTTACTGGGATAACTATATTCAAGGTATAGGTATATGTCTTAAGGAGTTTTATCCTGTGTTAAGCTTGTGAGAAGTTCTCACCAGACAACTTACATCGATCATGTACCTGAGTTGGGGTGTGACACAACTAAAGAGGCAAAGTTTCATTGGTATTCATTGGAAGCAAGAAAAAAAAAAGATCTAGAGAAGTTGACATGAATATTTGAATGGCATTAATAAAAGGTTATAATATTTTGATTAGTAAAAGAGTAGAATTTTGAGTTAGTGTTAAAGTAAGGAAAATAAATTAAAAAAAGAAAGAAAGATGGAAATGAATAAGAAAGAAGACATAAAGGTGTAACATAGAAATAATAATAATAATAATGATAATAATAATAATAACATCAACTTCAAGTAATATTACAAGCAATGTCTTTATATTATTAGTATAAAAATATTTAGGCAAAGGTTATTAATATGAGATGCGTCTTTGTTATATTTTTTATAAATAAATAACTAGATATGTCACATAACATTTGAATAAAATAATTTGTTTTTGGTTTGGTTAGGATACTCATTAAATATTTTGTCTCAATCTAATATATTATACTCTTTTACTTAATTAGGTTCATAGTTTGTTGCATTCTTATTGTAGACATATCATATATACTTGAGATATGACGATAGGTAAGTGATTTTGTACCTGTTAATTTGTTCTTTTCAAATTACTATTATTTTTTTAGAATTTTTTTTTTGCAATGCTAAGTTTTAAAACATAGTTTGTTTTCACATGACTATATTATGAGATTATGAATGTTTTTTTTATCAAAAATTGGACAGAGCACGATGCACTTGTTTTGAACATGATTTAATAAGTATTTTAAAGTCTTACTTGAAATAAGAAAGTAGTGAACTTTGAAAACTTGTGTATTTGATTTGGTTAGCTCTTGTCTTTACTTTGAATGTATGTTTAAGGTTGTAGTAGAGGACGGTACCTAACAATTTGTTTGATTAGTTAGTTGTCTGTTAGGGGACAATACCTAGAATTTTATTTGTCTACTAGGGGACAGTACCTAAAATTTTGACCTTAGCCAATGATCCTGCTAGTAGGAGGATACGCTAACATTTTGTTTGATTAGATTAAATGTCATTGTCAGTTTTGTCAACCTTATATATTAATTTACATATTCTCTTATATTATTTGGCTTTTGAAACTTTCATCATTTGGAAATTTAGAATTTTGTTTAGTTTGGAAAATATGATAATGAGTTCCTATTTATTTATTGTGTATTTTAATATTTTAATCATTCATGCTAATATTCATTGGTGGGGGCATTATCACTTAGTGAGCTGTTGAGCTTATTCATTTTTTATTATTATCTTTAAGGTGATGTTTTGTTGAAAATACGGAGCAAAGATGGCATATTTAGTAAATGATACGTTTGTAAAAATTTTATTAGAAACATAGTTTTACTTAATGCCTAGGACATATGTAGGCTTAAGCTTACACTTGTTACACATGTGTGATGTTGTCACGTGTCCAATCAATTTTTGGGTTTTGGGGTGTGACAATTATTATAGTCCACCACAAAGATGATTGGAAAGAGATTTTCTATATTATGTTTGTAAAATAATGTTATGATTATATTATATATAAGAAAAGGTAAATTTATCATTTGGTAATTTAACATTTTCTTCCCTTTCACTTTTCTAGCAAACCAAATATAGGAAAATAGTTTTCAACCCATTTTTTTCCTCCATTTTTTTACCTATCACTTTTCTAGCAAATCAAATATAGGAAAATAATTTTCAACTCATTTTTTTCCTCCTTTTTTTTTACCTATCCAAACAACAATTTTTCACCAATTTTTTTCCACCCTATATTCTTTCTACCTATTTTCTTTTCATCTATTTTCTCACCCATCCAAAAAAGGCATAGAGATACTGGTAATTTCATTCATGTTACACTTTTGACAACATCTCTATATAATGCAAAGTTGTCATGAAATTTATATAGCCTAGCATTGATTTCTTTCCTTCTTCCTTTTTCCTTTTTGGTTCATTGTGATATTAATAAACATGGAATTATTTTTGAACTATGATGTCATGGTTCCTTCTAGCATATGAAGTCATGCCAACATGTTTGTCGAAGTTGGCAACTTCATCATATGCTTAATTGCTCTTTTACTTTCTGATGAGTTCTAGTTTATCATCTCTCTAGTTCATCTTCATCGTTGTAGATCATGTTTTCTTGTTGTTGCTCTACTATTTGCATGATGAAATTTATGTTTTGTGCTAATATTATAGTTAGTATTTTTGTCATCTCCTTTTGTGAAATTTCTTCTCCCTTTATGGATGTGCAATGTTTTGGAGTTATATTAACTTTTCTCAAGTTGCTTGCAAAGAAAGTTCTAAAAATTTAATGGAATTTCTCACTAAATTGCTTTCTAATGTGCAAAAAGATCTTTTTCTCACTCATAGGTTTGCAATTTTCCTTCTTATTTATGCTTTTTGTTGTACAAAGATTAGATTTTTGAATAGTTTGTTATATTTGATTAACCCCTGTTGTATCATTTTATTGCTTTTTTGGCTTTGTAATCTTCTAATGATTTTGCAGTCTTTTGTATGACAAAAACAAAAGACAATGTAAGTTATGCAAAATTATAAACTACGGACACTTAAAAACACTAGTTGTTGACATATATTAGACATTATGATAAAACTTCAACAAGATCAAAAATTCCATTAATTCCATTTTGTTTCAACTAATTTGTATTTAAAGAGGAAGCAAAGATTTATTATTTAAGGGGGTAATATTCATAGAGAATTAGAAAAAGAAATGCTTGGATGAGAAAAAAATAGAAATTCAAAATTTGTAGTATAAAGAAAAATATAAAATTATATGGTTGATAATATGCACATATTTTTTTTTGTTAAAGAAATTTTGATAATATCATTTGGTATAAGTAGCCCTACTCGTTAAAGTCTACACAATATAATAATAAATATTTCAATATTTAAGACATAATTACAAACTTAGCTTGTCAAATTTTTCCTATGGCATTCTTGCCTAAACTACCCTAAAAGTTTTCTAAATCTATCGCTCATGAGGTGACTATAATTTAAAAATAATATTTGATATTAAGTTAGTCTTTTCCTTTAACACTTCACTAACTTAGAAGAATAATTTTTGCCCAACTTGGATTTAAATATTTTGACACTAAACTTAAATTTTACAATTATTATTTACTCCTACTATCATAAATTTTATGAATTCTTTTAAATACTTGAAAAACATAACACTTTTGGCTTTTTGACACACTTAAGGTTGAATGGGAAAGTATTTCCCCACGTAACGCCAGCTTCTAGGTAATTCCCCACATAAGGTTCACCTGGACCTCCTAGTCAATTGCAATGACAAAATATTTGCATTGCTAGCATTGTCAAAAGGGCAAATATTGGCAATGCCAATGTTACCCTACCACCCTAACACCTACTGTATAACATGGACAATACCAATATCTTCCATACAATCTAACTATTATGTCCCTTCAAACTGGAAAATTATAAATGTTGGTTACAGAAATGTTTACCCTATTTGAAAAAACATGGTAACATCTTTTCATATCTCAATATTTGATTTGAAAAAAGTTTAATTTAAAATTTTTATTATTTCTTATAAATACCCCTTTCCTTCTATTATAGAAAACACTACACCCTACTTTTATTTGTTTCCAAGCTCTTCATTTATTTACTTCCTGGTCTTCAAAAAAAAAAAAATTTCATCACCATTTGTTAAGACATTGTTGAGCTGCATTTGATGCAAACATTCCTTGTGAAGTAATTATATAGGTTAAATCAATTAGTAATTTGTATAATTTTATTTTATTTATTTAATTAGTGTTGTAGTATTTTAATTTTTTTATTAATGGTAATATATTATTTACTTAATATGTATGATCATTTGTTTTTATTTTAGTACTACACATTATAAATTAGATCTGATACTATTTTTCTTTTTTTATATTTATGTTTGATTTGTTAAAATATCAAGAGTTGCGTTATATAATTCTATTATACAAAATGAAGATACCTCTTATGTGTTTTCTGCCTTTGAATTAAATATTGTGTTTTGTATTTTATACATTATACTAGTGGCAATTTTCTTAGAGTAGAGCCATTGGAAACTCATTTTATTCTTCAAACACACATATATTTTTTTTTATTTAATATGATATATGAGGCACACAAATTTAATATATCAAGAATTTTTTATATAATTAACTATTATGTCGTGTTACTTATTAGTTAATAAAAAATAAGGTAGCCACTTTATGTCGAGTTTCCATCCATATCAATTCAAAAAGCTAGGATATTTGGTTTGTTTAAGGACAAGTTTTTAGATGTAAATCTAAGACCACTCACAATGTAAATAAAATAACAGAATAAAAAAGATATTAATGCAATTACAACAAGTTAATGGAATACAATATAGTAGTTAAATTTTACGTTACAAAGTTTGTCGAAAACCATACTAGTTATTGATTAATGTTGCTTCGCATTCCATTTGCATAATCATAAATTTGTATACACTGTGTACTTCTATGTGATAATTTATTTTTCTAATTTTATACATGCATTTTTTTAAGTTAAATCAGTTTTTTTTTTACATTTCTATTTGATTTGTTTAGGTAGTAAGGCTTGTATTATTTAATTTTATTGTAAAAAAAGAGAGTTATACATTACATTTTTTTATCCTTTACATGCTATGTTCTACATTTTTCTACGATATTATTTCATATATTTAATATGTATGCCCAATAGTAATTTTTTTATTTTAAACATGTGCTTTATACTTGTAAGAGAACATATAATATATGTATGCTTTGTTATTGAAATAATATTTTTTGAGTGATGTTAACACTAAAATCCGGTTAACCGTATAGTTCTTGATACCTCAGGCTACAAACTGGTTGAAAACGGAGTAGATAGAAGTAGATAGCAAGAAGAAGAAGAACAACAGCGGGAACACAAGATCTTTTAACGTGGTTCGGCCAAATCCGGACGGCATCGAACCCTACGTCCACGGTTGATTTTATTTATCAATGAAAGTTGCAGGATACAAGTGTTTATTCATGGCTTCCCACATTTTGACAGAGTTTTGGCATACAATCCCAAGGAGTCTCCCTTGATACAATGGCCTATCCCCTTATTTATAGAACCAGGGGTACAAATATAATTTAATAAATTATAAATATGTTACATCACATAATAAATGTAAAAGATATCTTAGGCTCCTGTAAGTCGGCTTTTGCAGGTTACTTTCTATGGGTGGGCCCTGTGAGTTAACGTTTACTGGGGAGGTGCTAGAGCTCTCCTTTGAGGTTAAGTGCTAGGAGCAAGCTGAGGTAGTGAGCTAGTTGAGAATATGACCTGATAGGTAGCTGAGGTAGCAACCTGGGAGGTAGCTGAGGCAGCGACCTAGGAGCTAGCTGAGTGACCTGTAAACTAGTTAAGGACTGTGACCTGTGAGGTAGCTGAGAACTGCGACCTGAATGACTTAGACCATTCCAGCTGGACTTGGGCTTTTGCTAGCCCACTTCATATGGTACCAGAAAATGCCTATAACAAGTGATATATTGATGGTTTAAATAATATTTACCAAAATAAAGCTTTCTTTTATATTAGTCTTTGTATAATATTTTTATTATTGTGTGTTTTTTGTACCATCTTAAAAATGATATTCTTGATTTAAAATTTTTTTTAATGGAAAACATATATTAATTCTCATAATATTTCTTTTTAAAGAAAAGATAGTTATTTATGACATATAATGCCTAATTATTTCATACTAACTTTATGATGAATGTTTAGACTGTTGATTGTAGTTTTTTATAGTAATAGAAAAATCCATAATGGCCATGAAAGGTTGACTTTTGAATGTCCAAATCTAAGAGCCTTTCAATTAAATAGAAATGTGACATTAAATGATACTAAGCGAAAAATTTTGTTAAAGTAGAAAGTAGGAGCCAAGAGACAAGTTTCATCCATTACATATAAGTTTCCTACATTGTGTTACCATATTATAAGTTACTAAGGGTTTAGATTGCTTGATGATGACAATGTGAGCACCATATTTTGTTATCATGATCAATTTCTTAACCTTGATGCATTAAAATTATATGTTAAGTTTGAATAGATAAGACAAAAAATAGAGATTAATATGGCATCTAACTCGGAAATAATGCTCCCGAGGCAATAGATTTGAACTCTTAACTTGAGGAAATGTTCTTTCAACAAAGTCACTATCACACTATCCACAATATTGTTGGCCTATCACATCGTGTTTCACTGCTCATGTGATAAGACAAATATGGTTATGTTTAGAATATACATAGGCTTGATGGAAATTATGAAGGGGGAGTTAGTGTGATAAGGGTTGTAATGCAAGATAAGGACAAGCAGTATCCAAACCTGCCCAACATAGACTGCTTATATGAAGATGTTAAGGATGATGAACCATCATCAAATAAGGAGGGGCTTATCGAACCATTACCATTATATGAACCTCCATCAACATCAATTATTTGAAAATCCCACTTAAACTAATGGCCAAGATTTTTATGTCATTTTGAAATTTTAGAGCAAAGAAGGTGTCCTGCCAAACTTAAAATGACATTCCATTAGTAAGCACCCAAATTACAGGACCCAAATTTACAACTGTCATATGTAAATGTGCAGTGCACAAAATATGGTATTGACTGCAACTGGTGGCTTAAGGCAAGCTTTAATTTGAAGAAAGATTGTTCGGTTGCCAAAATATATAATGGCCCTCATACATGTGTCATTTTATTATCTCATGTTATGCATAGCAAGTAAGAACCATGCCTAACCTTCTTATCACAGAGATAATACAGATGATAAAATCACAATTCTTTTGCCAACTTTCCTACATGCAAGCTTGGCTAAGAAAACAAAAGGCTATTAGCCAAATATTTGGTAATTTAGATGACTTGTACTACCATTTTCAAGGTGGTTGGTGGCAATGAAATAAGTGAACTCAAAGACTATTGTGCAATTGTGAATTGGAGATTTAAATCGAGGACAATATTTTGATCCTAACAATGTGAAGTTTGAGAGACTATTCTGTGCATTTAAACCTTACATTGATGCACTTATTTTTTGTAAGCTTATGCTACAAATTAACGAAAAATTCTTATATGGGAAGTTGAAACACAATCTACTGATTGCAACCATATAAGATGGGAATTGCAAAGCATTGCTGATAACTTTTGTAATTGTTGAGGTACAAAGTATATTTAATTGGCTATGCTTCTTAGGCATGATATGAATGCACACTACCAATGCTGATGGATTATGCCCGATATCCAATTATCGCAATGAAATGATGGAGGTAGTTACGGATAAGTCCCTTGGATAGCAACCCCCCATGGTCATCATCGATTTTGTATCTACCACATGGCCAGCAACTTTAATAGACACCTCAAGAATACAACCTTTAAGAGATACATTATAAACATAGGTAGCCATTTCCTACCACTATATCTGATCAAGTTAAGTTTGCATGTGTTGTTTTAATTATTGTAATCACTATTACAGGGTGCGAGGAACAACCAAGGAAGTTTGATCTTAAACTGACCAAGCTATCATCCTTGAACACTGTGGTGACACATTGGTGGAGGCACTTCCAAAAGAAAAGTAGGGTTAAGCATTTGACAACGAGTGACACTTTCGGCATATGATAACTAACCTAGCAAAGGCAATAAATGGTGTTCTCAAAGGAGCACAAAATTTACTCATCACTGTATTGGTGCAAAATATCTTCTATTAATTGACAACTTACTTTGTATTACAAGGTCAAGAATCTGGGCATAGGATGCACATGAGCATAAATATTCAAATGACTTAAGGGTTGCTTTTTAGAAAAACATCGAAAAGCTAGTGTTTTCTCAATGTATACTTATAACAGGATGAATGGAATATTTCAAGATAAGACAAAGTTTGATGCACACACCAACAAAGGAGGTAACACACAAATTATTAACCTTGGCCAAAGGACATGCAGTTGGGAAAAATTTCAGGACCTACATTTTTCATGCTCCTATGCTCTTGCAGCTTGTCATATTGTTCGCATGGACTTCCACTAGTACTTACACCTCATTTATCGTATGGACTCTCTTGTGAGTGTATATCCAGGTACATGGCGGCTAGTATCCCACTAAGATTACTAGCCACAAGTTACTGAGCCCACACTATTGCTAGATTATTCTAGACTATGAAACAAGGGCCCACTGAGGTATATCCATATTTGTAATGAGATAGACTTGGGAGAACAATGGGATAAAGAAAAGAGAGAAAGTCAAATGTGTACTTTTTGTCATTGTGCTGATCATTACGTAAGTGTTGTTCAAATTGTGCTACCATGTTGGAAGAAAGCTCTAGGCATAATTAATGACATTGTAACAATTCTTAATTTAAATAATGTTGCAATGTAACTTCTTCTATTGTATGTATTTTAATGTCCGATTTCGTTAGTATGCTTGGGAATCTAAGGGCATTAACTTTTGTTTTATCTTGAGCATCTAAAAGCTAAGGGCATTAGCTCCTATTGATCAGTATCCACCAAAATTTCCTAATTGGTGCAATGCTTGGGAATCTATCCCAAGCTCAGATCTGAACTAACAACATGCATCCAAAAATATCATTTCACTCTGCCTTGCACAACTCTTTAAATGTCAATGACAGGACAATAAATCCCTAACTATATCTCCCTACATTTTGTAAATTAGCTAGGAGGGCAAAAATATCAAATGCGCATAGTGGGTCAATTTGTCGTTACATAATATTATACTTAACAATCTCAATATGTAAGTGAGAGTGTATTATTGCATAGTCTCCTTATTAGTGTTATTCGAGGGAGCATCAAAATATTCTTGTAACCATGTTAGGCTAAGCTTTTGACTATAAATGAAACAATATTCATTTGGTAAAACATCACCCAACAATATCTAACTTACTCTATATCATGGCATTCAAGTCATGTCGGTCACCACTTTACCATCCACAAGGAATCCTAATTAGATTTCTATACCTTGCAATGTGATTGTCATTTCTCCTTATGACATGTGGACCATATGTGTCTCCAATTGCTATCTCTCAGTAAGTGCACTGATGAAAGACCAGGCAACATTTATGTATCTAATTCTCAAAACATCACAAAATCTTGATAATCAAAGATAAGGATCTATATGTGGGCGAGGGGACGAGATGTGACTTAAGTCTCTGACATGAAGCACACAATTGGCTTACATGTAAAAAGAAATTTAAAGTAAGATGTTTAATCTAACAAATAAATTGAACAATTCATTGAAAAGATTAACTTTTATTCCTATTATTAACCTTGTCCCCTCACCATACTACTTCTAAAATATGTTGGTGTTGTAATTGAAGTAATAAACATTCTTTTGAATCAGGGTTTAGGAGATGAGTGCGTCTATCTCATATTCTAAGAATAATAATCCTCCAATGATGATCAAAATAAATAATAATAAACATGTGTATCGCTAATTATTTTATTAAATTGAATAAAAATTAACAATAAATAATTAATGAAAATTAAAAATTAACTTCACAAATTTTAAGCACCAAATGTACCAAATAGTAAAAAATCAATTAAGCAATCTATTTGATTTCTTATGGTATTTGCAATTAAAATTTCTATTTTTAACTTGATAAAAAAAAACTAATATAACAAATATTAATGTATGAATTACTAAAATTTTAAAAAAAAATCACTGTTTTAACTGCCTTAGAAATATTTTTTTGACTTTAAGTAGTAAGGGTTGTAATATATAATCAAATAGGAGAAAAAAATTCGTACAAAATTATGCTACAATTTATCATACATACCAGATAAATAAGATTTAAATACTATAATTCTAACAAAACAAATAAAATAAGTCTTAATAACTAGTTAAACTTAAACAAGTGAAATTAATAAAATATTCATCATACATATTCTGCCATAAATTCTTTTTTTAAATATTTCAGTTCTCATAGAACATATAAAAAAAGCTCTTTACTAGCTAGTTACTAACTATACTTATAAAAAATAACTTTCTTATAAATATTAAAGACTAACATGATAAATTTTAATGTATGAATTATTAACTACTCAACTAATTAATTATCTCTTTTTTTTTACTTTATATTTATTTCAAATCCTTATTTTGTGATGCTAATATAATAATTTTAAATCTATCAACTACTAAAACCTCAAATCTTTTGTCACTATTAACAAAATTAAAAACAAATAATACCATTATCACTACGTCTAATTTAGATAATTAATTTCTCTATATCAATAAAATCTATATAAGATAATGTGTAATAATTATTCAAAATAACATTTCATTAATTATGTAAAACAAAATTTAACTACTAAAAATTATATTAAAGTAATTTACATTATAAAAAAAAATAATAAAATATGAAAACATAGAAACTTACCTCAAAAGAGCTTTGTGGGAGACAGAAATGGAAGTAGATAGAAGAAGAGTTTCAGAAAATAATGATTTAAAATGAGAAAATATAAAGAAGGAGGTTTTTAGAAAAAGAAGGTGAAGAAGAGAGCAATTAGGTGTGAAGAAATTTAATGTTAAGAATTTAAAGGTGTACATAATTGAGATAAAAAAAAGTAGGAAATTTTGAAAAAAAAAAAGAAAAAAAAGAGGTTTAATTGAGGGGACTTAAAAGGGCAGTGCATGGGAAAGGAAAACTGCATGCATGTAGTGCCCCTACGTAGCTGTTGTATGCCTTGATTGCACCGCAGCTGCACATACTTAGCTGGACAACGTCAATGGAGGCAACGCGGCTCAAGGGCGTAAATGTTCTTCTGTCAACTTTATCCTACACCTCTCAACGCCACACTGCACAAAGGATAATAAACGTTGCTACAGGCAATTCCGTGTCTTGGTTCCCACTTATTTTTTTTTTAACATTAGGGAGAAATTAGTTTTTCCATCTACATCCTGTACTTTGTTTTGCCTAATGATAATGTGAAAACTTTTATACAAATAGTACTTCCAATTTAAACTCAGAACTACCAAAAACTTGGACTTTTTTACATTTTTTGATAAGAAAGCACCAACAACTTTTCAATGAAAATTGATCAATCATGTTATTTCCTTAACTATGCAAGGTGACCCACATAGCTCTCATCATTTGCTTCCATTTCCCATGCGGCTCAGCATAACGTCAACGACATATTTCCCGTGAGATGCCTTAATTAGCTTTGAACGGTGGCATAAAACGGCTACATAATATAACTTAGCCCCACAAACTTAAATCCCCTTTGTCTTCAGTTAGCGGTGGACCCTCGTGAAGCTTGCCGACCCAACATTCCCCTGCACATTCTTCTCCATCTTTGCAAAATATATTCAACCAAAAGAGGCTCCTCATTCACTTGCTCATCAGTCTCTCACTCCACTTTTCGTACACTCACTCACCCAGAAGGCAAAGCTATAATCATGGACGCTTTGTGGGAATTTGAAGAGAAATTGAAGTTCACAACTGGAAAAGCTTCCCTCCTATTAGCATTTTCAACATTTGCACTTGTGGGGGTTTGTACAATCATTGTACTCAAAAGGAAGGCCGGGAAAAACAAAATTGCACACGAAGTTACCTCAGATGAGATTGAGACTAGACCTGCCGGTGGGTCAGAGATGACTCCTGACATCCGGCCAAATTGTGGGTGGATGTCGGTGAAGAGGGTGTTGATAGGGTCAATGCGGTGGTGCAGGGCAAGCAAATGGGAGGATAATAGCATCGGACGGAAGAAGGAACAAGGGCGTGGTCTTGAAACGGGTTACCAAAGCCGTAACTGTGTCTCTCCGGTGTGGCAAAGGCCAATACTAAGAGGGGAGAAGTGTGAGCTGCCAAGGTTTAGTGGACTCATTCTCTATGATGAAAAAGGAAGACTGCTCCCTGAATCTGAGTTGGAAATGGATAGCATGGAAACTTCAAACCAGGTAATCAAGTAAAGCCTTGGCGTTATTCCATAGGATAGGGAAAAAATTTTCTAAGGATTCTTCTCTCTAGTTATTTATTATACACTTGACAGAATCTGATTAAAACTAATTCTGCTGATTCATCAGTTCCACCTAATCAGATTTTGCCATAGATTGTACTAACCTAAGTGCACATATTATGTTCCTTAATTGATCATCAAGTGAGCATTAAAAGACAGTGAAAATGGTATACAATAACAAAGACAATTTTGCTGCCAATGTGACAAAGAAAGTGAAGAATTAGAACACATTATGAATCAACTTAATTCTAAGCAATTGTGGGACATGAAATCTTGGCAGCCCTGAGATCAAACACTACTTGATCAATATTCAGATCTTACTCTTTTTTTGCTGCTTATAAACATTCAAATGGAATAAAAGACCCTAACAAATAAATTAAACCTCTCAAATTATGCTTGCATATCTTGCTGTTACATCTGAAGAGCTGCAAGAAAATCTGATTTTGGCCAGCAACAACAGCTGCAAAAAATGGATCAGCGTGCCGCTATTGCAATAGTTCCCTTTTCTCAGATGGTTGGCCTTTCTAATGGATAGATAAAGATAGACATTTTGAATTTATTCATATTCGTAAATTCTGCTTGCTCCCTAGGACATGAGACCAACTGCTCCAGAAAATGAACTAATTTGGAAGATAGCCAGTTCCAGTTTCAGATGACATTTTTGCTGCTGCTGCTGCTGTTAATATCTAACTCTATATCTGTTTTCTGCAGGAAAAGGCAGCTGTTACTGTGAGAACTACTCTAAGAGACTTACTGTAGTGTTCAAGTTACCTAAGTTTCTTTCTTTCTTGTAAGTTGTAATTGACAAATATTAAGGATCAGAGATTTTACAGTATGAACATTTCATCTAGTTCTAATATGCAGTTATCATTTCACGTAATTGCTGGTTTGTGTAGCTACTTGTCTGTGCATAACCAATCAATCATTCTAAAGGCAGGCAACAAAATTTAAAAGGTCATAGTAATACTCAAATAACTAGATCAGAGTCTGAAATGGTAAGGACACTCATCAAGTTTAAGTTGCCTGGTGATTGCAGTAAGACTATGGTTAGAATATCTTCACTTCGGAAAAACCTATGCAATTGCAAAAGAGAAAATATTTTCAACTGTGAAACATTCATCTATTCATTTTGATTGGCAGAGGATTGCAGTCTCCACTTTAAGATATCAAGATGGAAAAAAAATCTTCCTATCCTTGCAAATATTTTATTTTACTCACTTTGAGAACATTCATTCATTCTTACTATCAAGCAGACAAAATGTAATCCCACTAATGAAATTAGACGATCATGAGTAAAATGATACTCAAATTCAATTATTACAACGAAGAAAGTCATATCATTGCATCTCTTATTTAGAAAGAAAGCACTTCATGATCAAAACCATCTATGAGTATGAAATTTATCTCATACATTTGAATGTAGCATTGCAGCAAGGATTCTCAGGAAAAAAAATCACTGGCTAATTCTAGAAAACTAACTAAAGACTGAAAGACAAGAAATCTTAATCATATTTTGTATCTTCCTTTACCTTCTTTTAGCAGAGCCACTCATGCATATGACACTATCAAAGGTTCTCTGGAGTCTTCCCTAGATGTCTTCTTGTAATAGAAGTACAATGCCAACTGTGTCAATCCCAAAATGGTTCCTATCCCATTTGGTATCTACAAAATCCAACACGGAATGAATTTCTACATTATATGGTACACCCAATTACACATATCATGCATAAACTAATAAAAATAAACATTATAAGCTACGAAGGTTAAAAAAAGAAGGAAAAGGAAAAGATAAATGAGCTTAAAGGAACCTTACAGAAATGAAGATGTCCTCATTGAACAATCCATATATAAAGAAAGAAGTGCTCATTAAGAAGGTGGAAAGAGAAAGATAAAATGGCATAAACTCAACGCTCTTTGTCCGGATGACCAATCTCTGGAAATATATCAGGGTCAAATAAATAGGTAAATAATAGATTCACCAAGCTAACTGATGCAGCAAATTGAACAACACATTAGATAGACTGTCAGGAAATAGCAAGCTTACAATAATAAACAATGGAGAGGCAAACATTGAAATGAGAGAAGCACAACTCAGCAATCCCACTAAAAGCTGACGAATTTTACTGTCAACTATTTGCAAGCTTCCAAATAATATAATTGCAAAAAGGCCAAAAACTGCCAGTAGCAATCCAAGCATTCTTACCTATCAAATGGCAGTTTAAGTAAGTATGACAGCTTAGAAATCAACTAACATCTTTCAGGCAATTCTCATAAAGAAAAGCTTACGAAATTGAAAAAAAACCTTTTTTGCTTTCTCTGCATATATCATGAAGATGGTAATGTACACAAATTGAAAAACAGCTCCAGCTGAATTAACCGTCAAGACTAGTAAATTATCAGGAGATATGAGAGGTGTGCCATACCACGTGCAGATCAGGCAATTCAATAGGGCATAAATATAAGGCAACCCTGAGAACATTTCTGTTGAGCCATTTCTCATAATTCTCCTAAATGTGGGTCTAAAATTCAAAACAGGAGAAGAATCAATAAAGGGATAAACATTTGCTTCTAAGCTCTGAAACTTTCAATAATCTATTAAAAAAAATGAAGAAGAAGAAGAAGAAGCAGCTGCAGCTTACATGGGTGATAAAAATAACCCAAAAGCAAATATGTTCCCTGCAATAATTGCAATTAAGATAAGCAGATTTTAAGCAAGATGTGATTTTTTTCAATTGAGTTATCGCTAAAGTCCAAAAAACTGACAGGAAGAGAAAGAAATAGTACCGGCGATTCCGGCTGCATCCTTGCAAATAACGAAAACAGAATTCTCAATCGAAAGAGTCATCAATCTTCAAGCACTAATTACACACAGAACCCAACAACAATTCTAACCAAATCAAACAAAACCCACAATTTATAACTTTCTGAATTTCCAAACAAGCCACTCCTCTTTCATCCCACCCACCAAAAATCCTAGCTTTCTCTCACAAAGATCTTTTCCTCTCCTTAAAATCTAGTGCTTGAATGTGCTAAAGACCCTTACTCCTCGGCTCCGTGCTTGACCTCTAATTGTCAATCGATAAACTCCTGAGCTGGCATTTCAGCCACGAAAACTGAGCATCATTGTGTTATTAATTTATAATTTATTAATCTCCACAGTTTGAATTTAATAGTTTGAAGGAAATGAAAAAAACGTGCAAGACTCAGAGCTGAGCTGTCTGGATGTGGCCGCCTTGGGACACAGACGCCAGAAGAATAATTGACTATGGCTTTTTGAGGTTTGATCCCATAATTATATCGGCTCCATGTTATCCTCGTCCTCTAGTAGCTATGC
>JANHAO010011363.1:0-17018 GCA_026873985.1 Saraca asoca | reverse complement strand
AATGTGAGAATATAAGATAAAACCTGCTATGATTAGCTGTTATCTTTCTACGGATGCTGCGTATTTTTGGAGCACAGGCAAGCTTTTTTGCACATCAATTGCTTCGGTTTCAGCACAAAATGATAGAGAGGGAGAGCTACGTAGGGGCTTCCTTCTTGGCCATTCTAACACACGAAGTAGAGAACAGACCAATAACAATAGCTATTCCAGGATAAAGTGGTTGTGTGTAAATGGCTTAATATCGACAGCAAGGAATATGATTACAATATCGATACGAAGGATGAAGATGATCCAGACAATGATTCAGACAACGAAGAATGGGAAGACCTTCAGCGATGAGCCATTACAGCTCTTAGCTAGCTCGTAGCTCTCAGATCTAAAGAGGAGCTCTAACAAAAAATGTAGTCTAAGAAAAATATTTTTGGATAACAAAACATTTAACATAGTAAAACAAAGTAATAGCTAGTCTACATTGACAACTTTACTTCTGCCAATAGTAAATAGAAATGGCCAAGAAAAATAAATGTGCAATGAAGGCTACACTAGGACAGCGAAATGTAGTGTTTGAGTTTGGGCGGGAAAAAAAGTTCTGTAAAGCCAACACGTAACAATCCCAAAAAAACAAAGTTGGCTACATTGAGACAACAAAATGTCGTGTTTGGGTTTGGGCGGGAAAAAAAGTTATGTGAAGCTGACACATAATAATTCCAAAAAAATAAAGTTGCCTAAAAAAACAAAGCTAGCTACACTAGAATAGCAAAACACAGTACCTAGGCTTGGGCGAGAAAAAAAATTCTATGAAGCTAACACGTAACAATTCCAAAAAAATAAAGCTGCTCAAAAAATCCTCAATTAATAGTATGATATAGATTTGTAACTCAAGTCACAGCAGAAAATGAAAATAAATCTTAATGGTGCAAACCTGTTAAATTAGCTAATATATTAACGTTGCTATAATCTCCATGATCCAATGTGAAGGTATTGTGTATCGTCAACATGACAATATATAACAATAATAAAGAAATATTATCTACATTTCTTTGTATTTATTTCCTCTAAATTTTTATTATACATCAAAAAAATTGTTATCTCAAATGTTTTTTATAAATAAAAAATTTCTTTTTTGGATAGAAAAGGAAGGTGAACACAAAAAAAATGTAGACAATAATATGATATAATTAAAAGGCAGGAGACAGCGTTAACTCAACTCAAACTGAAGCATGAAGCAAGAAGAACAAAGAAAAAAAATAAAGATAAAGAGGAAGTCATGTGGGCATGAAAAAGCAAGGAATCCGAAGATTTTGTGCCAATAATGAATCTTGAAAGTAATGTTAAAATATAAGGCAGAGGTTATGATGCAAAATGGACAGGCATTTGAATATTAGTGGAAGGTCAATGATGGTGCTTTGGATAATCACATCTTAGCTCATTGGGATCTTGTTTGGATGCAATATGATGTGAGAGGATCTTCCAACATGTGATTTCAGGAAATGGCTCTCTCTTCTTTCTTATATATCAATTTTTGTCTTCATTTCTTCGACATGTTTCCTACTTCCAGCTTGACAACCTCAGCTATATATATTTTCATTTGCTAAAAATAAATACATCAAGGCAGTCTGCAACATCAAACATGCGTAGCTGGCATTAAGAAAGAATCGGATCAACTATTTTATTATTAGAATAAAGGCACAAAGCTACTTGTTTTGATCTTGAGTCACGTAATTTGAGAGCAGTTTTTACTGCATGCAAGATGTGAATGAAGCTAGCTAATTAATTAGGTCACTAAGATTAATGTAATGCCCTTATCTTCATTGGTTCTTTATAGTGGGATTAGAGCTCCTCAAATCAACTTCCAATGTGATATAAACAAATCCTTAAATTATTAAAATAAAATGGTAAAGTTAATAGGCACTTGGAGAGACAGCAATCAACGTAGTGCCTATTCATAATTCATTAAACTAAGACATGATTTGTTAGCGTTAGCCAACCTTGTTTGCATTAACAGCCTATCATTATATTGCATTATCTTCCTTACTCCCCCACCAGCCCATCTCCCCAAGTGCCTGCTTACGTTTCGTCGTTTCATAGGTCTGTCTCGTGTTGCTGAAAGCCCACAAAAATGTTTTTCACGTGAAATAAATTATATGAACCAACCACTTTGAAACTTCAATTACGGCCATTCAATCTCATACTTATCATTACTTATTTTATATATATATATATTTTTTATCAATGTCATTTGTATTAATCATACATATTAATGAACATGAAAGTTAGAATCTTATGATTCCCAATTATTCAATTCAATGTAGAATCAAAATGATTCAAATTTTCGATGAAAATGTTTTTCCTTCTAAAGCACATACGAATCACTGTAGAAATCGAAAAAATCACATGATTTAAGTGATTTCTTGTGTTTAATCAAATATTCTCATCTAGTCCCTTGTTTTTGTGGCAAAATAGTATTGTAATAGAAACTGGATTGTTTTTTGTGCAACCCATTTTAAAAATATATCTCATTAAAAGCATTTTTTCAAATTTTTTTAAAACTTAATAACAATGTTATTTCATATTCTCTTTCACTTTTACACTCATTCATCTTCTAAAACTTTTTTTTTATCTTGAGGTCCCATCATGGCATCACGATGTTGAAACCCTATTTTTGTAATATATTAAATTTATTTTAAATCCATATAACTTAATTCTTTCATAGTTATAATTTTTTGAGTTTATGATATTAAATAAGTATTATGTTCCTTAACTTAAACATATGATTTTTTGTTTATATGTTTGCATCTTATTATATATAACATAAAATATACTATTTTTATATTACTTTATGAATCTTATTGATTCATGATTCATTTCGTGAGTCAAAAAATAAATCAATCGATTTTAGATGTAATTCATGATTCGATAACCTTATTAACAAATGTTATTTATTCAAATTCTATTAAAAAAAAGTTTTTTTTAAATTTTAGAATAAAATATATTATTTCATTCAAAAGTCAACTCTCGCTTTAAAATCAAATTTATTCGAAGGTTTATAATGATATTTACAAATTGTTAATAGTAAAATTTAAACTTAAAATATAAATGATTAAACATAGTAAATTTTATTCATTGAGTTAAGCCAAAAATATTAAAAAAAAAAGATTTATAATTAGGTATACAACCGATTAAAACTGACTTGGCTGAAATATGTTGGAAATAGTCTATTTATCAATGCAAACACATGATTTCCTTTCAAAGCTCTATTATTGTTCACTTTGTATATATGAGTGCATGATGGGACATAGGCTTGCAAACTTATTAGAGGGGTTGTAGCTTATGTTAAAAAGAGCATGAAGCCAAAAAGAGGAAGAAATTGGTTGGACCAAAAAGAAATAACAGTTTGTATGTAAAAACTCAGCAGCTTTGACCCTTTCTCAAGTTCTGGTATTCTATAATTAGCTTCATCTTATTCTTCTTGCCGTGAAGCACGCTTCTGCTTTACTCTCTTTTCTCTATGGTGGTCCCCTTTGTCCACCATAACCAATTCGCACCCTATAATCGATCTTCTTGCGTACAATCAAATGAATCCAAAATTTATATTCTTCGAGGAAAACTATAACCAAATAATTATATATTGGGAAAATATCATGTATGAAATTATGAGAGTTTAACAGTGTTTAGTGTTGAATTTACAATCATGATTCCTTACCTGACACCGTTTCATGGGAAAGTTTTAGAATTCTAAATGAGTAGAAAATTCCTGGTTTATATTTTAAGCTACTGATTATTAGATAAGTGACATCGGTGATTAGGAAAATTGCAGGTACATATGAAATTTTGACACTAAATTGTGAAGTGCACTAATGACAAAGATATCAAATACTGTGTTTCCACTAATTTTTGTTTTGTCATTATTAATTTCTAAAATCTTTCCATAGGAAAATAATTCTCCTATGACCGATAGGATATGGGAAATGATATTTGGCTTAGTAACTGTTAAATAATCTAATCCAGACCTGGAAAGAAATACAATTAACTTGATGACTAAAAAGGCAAATTAACTGCAAAAATGGTTTTAGAAGTCAACCTTTTAATCCGCAGAACATCTATAATCAGTAAATTCAAGCACCCTCCAAGGTTGCACTTACTCCCTTTCAGTGCGTAATTACGACGCGCCAGTTTTTCCCTGCAAGGTTTCAAAACTTCCGTCTTTTGATTCCAGGTATCTAATTCAGGTCCCTATCTTCTGTCAACTCTTCATTTTTCAATCACCTTTCACAGTCCAGTGATAGTTATAGATTCCATTTCTTTCTCCTTCTACAGTTACAGAGACACATAAACGAGTAAAAAGACTGCAACTTTTCTCTTTAAATTTTATGGTATTTTATTCCTTTACATCACATTCTCTTCATCACTCCTTTTCTATGTGTAAGATTTATTCGTTAAGACTTTGCAAATCCTTTATTTTATTTTCCCTGTATCCCTTCTGTTTCATAGATTCTGGGTTTTGTTTTCGGACCATTAAACGAGACTATAACAGTGTAAAGTTAAAGCCTTTTGGACTTTAAAGGCTTTTTAGCTCTCTTTCATTGCTATTTGTTTGAGTTTTGTGCTAATTTTTGTAGAGAAAATGACTGTTGAGACTAGAATGGATGATACCAGAGACCAGTTTCCTGTAGGAATGCGTGTTCTTGCCGTTGACGATGACCCAACTTGCCTCATGGTGTTGGAAACTCTGCTTCGAAGATGCCAATATCACGGTTTCTTTCTTCTACTTCTGGTTTCTCCTTCTTTATTTTGTGAGACTGCGGATTTGGGTTTTAGGATATGGGATTTGTTCATTAGATTTTGAGATTCACTTGGCGTTTCTAAATTTCTATGAAGATTCTGTCCTGGTTGGTTCATTTAATATTCAATTAATTGCCTGCGAGGTTCTTTAGCGGATACAGTGCCTAATTTACCTTCTTTCACTTTGTGCAATTTCGACTTCTCGCGTATGTTTTTTGTTTTTGAGTTCAATTGTAATTCCTTCTGTTAAGTCGCATCTTTTTCTTAGTTCACTTATATACTCCCTCATTTCTCGGTCTACCCTCCTTCTTCCTCTCTTCTATCTGTCTCTGGCTTTAGCTCTTACCCTTCCCTTCATTTCGGTGAGTTTCTGTTCTTATTTTGGTTTTAAAGAATAAATCCTGGCTCAACATTTACTTTATTGGATCTAAGATCGACTTCTTTGCCTAAGGGGGAGTTTTGGGATTGTTTTTAGAGATGGGACTGTATTGCACTTGTATTTTGGTTTTATCTGAATATACAAATTTACTCATTAGAAATGATATTCATTTTAGTTATGACTGGTGGATTTTGCAGTGACGACGACAAGTCAGGCAATAACGGCATTGAAAATGTTAAGAGAAAACAAAAACATGTTTGACCTGGTTATCAGTGATGTTCATATGCCAGACATGGATGGATTTAAGCTGCTTGAGCTTGTAGGACTTGAGATGGACCTACCTGTCATAAGTAAGCAAGAACATTACATGCAGTCTTTATCAGATCATCCTTTTCTATTTCTGCGTCTGTTATTCCAATTTTTGTCAATATATTGGGATTTTTAGATTTCAAATAGTTGAGGTTTTGGGTTCCTGATATTCTTTGCAAATATTGAATTACTTCATAATAGTGCCATACCGAAAGGGATGTAATACACTTGAATTTGTCTTTTAGAGCAAAATTCAAAATTGTTTGATGCACTGAGTAAAAACGTTTGCCAGTTTGATGAGCAAAGTAAACTTAATTCTGCCATTTTCTTTTAGTTTTATAAATTTCTCATGCACCGATGTTGCACTTGGCTATTTGATGTAAGTCTGATGTTACAAAATGTTTGTTTTCAGTGCTGTCTGCAAATGGTGACACAAAACTGGTGATGAAGGGAATCGCTCATGGAGCTTGTGATTATCTGCTGAAACCTGTCCGAATTGAAGAGCTAAAGAACATTTGGCAGCATGTGATCAGGAGGAAGAAGTTAGACTCAAAGGAGCGGAACAATGCCAGCAACCAAGACAAGACTCAATCTGGACTTGGAGGGTCAGGAGGAATAGGAAACTCTGATCAGAATGGAAAGCTGACCAAGAAAAGGAAGGACCAGGACGAAGAAGATGAGGAGCGTGAGGATGGTCATGACAATGATGACCCGTCAACCCAGAAGAAGCCGCGGGTTGTTTGGTCTGTGGAGCTGCACCGCAAGTTTGTAGCTGCTGTTAATCAGTTAGGCATTGACAGTATGTTCTTTGCCCGTTGTTTACAATTGAGAACTAATTACACTATCATAATTGAGTTCCTCAAGATTTGGTTCTTATATGTTTTGAGCAAGCTTTGTGCATTTCCATTACTTATATAAGTGTGACTGTGTTAGACTCACCATCTGTTGTTCTTTTGATGGCAGAGGCGGTACCAAAAAAAATTCTTGATTTGATGAATGTTGAGAAGCTTACAAGGGAGAATGTCGCAAGTCATCTCCAGGCATTATTCTAATCCTTTACGCTTTAGTTTACAATATGAAAAACATTTTCATTCAGGGGGGATTTACTGGTTTATCTTATTTGTGCAGAAATATAGGCTTTACCTGAAAAGAATTAGCTGTGTAGCAAATCAACAGGCTAATATGGTGGCAGCCTTAGGGAGTGCAGATCCATCCTATTTGAGAATGAGTTCTCTGGGTGGTCTTGGACATTTGCAAACATTGAGTGGTGCTGGACAGTTTCAGAGCAGTTCTTTCAGATCTTTCCCGCCTAGTGGGATGATTGGTAGGTTGAATACTCCTGCTGGTCTGGGAATGCACGGGCTGCCATCTTCAGGAGTTCTTCAGATAGGGCATGCACAAAACCCAAACAACTCTCTGAATGATTCGCTTAGGATCCAATCAGCCATGCTTTGCAGTAATCAGAATGGTGGTTCAATTCAAGGAATGCCAGTGTCTGTAGGGCTTGATCAATTACGACAAAATAGGGCTATTAGTGTTGAAGACCTGACTGCTGGTATTGATGACAAATCAATTTTGCCCGCTTCTAACAAAGTAGTGGATCCAAGATTAACTACCAGTTGCTCACGCAATCCTCTTCCAAGTGTTGCAAACAATGCCCTGATGTTAGAAGCATGTCCTCAAGACACGCAAGGTGGCAGGGTGTATGAGAATCTATCTTCAGTAGCCTCTCAAAATTCAGATTTTTCTGTGTCTTTGCTTGATCACGGCAGGTGTAGTGACAATTGGCCAAGTGCTGTGCAATCATCTGGGATAAAGACAAATTCATACCCATCAAATGAATGTTTTAGACATGCTGCTGTAATTCCTTCAGATAACATAAATGGGGGGAATCCATGTGCTTCATCATCTATCACTGCCTTGTCCCCCCAATCCCAGGATTCAATGATAGATTTGCATTCTCAAGGAGCAATCTTCACTAATGCACCTGGACAAATAAGCAGTAGCATGCCATTTCACAGGTGGGATGACCATAATCAGGATGCTACTTACCATTCAAATGCCATTTGTAGCTCAGTAAACTCCATGAATCCAGTAAATGGTGCTGTCGGTCCTTCAGGCCATGCTCCGCCAAACTCAGCCTTTGACAGAAATATGGAGTTCAATTTTGGCCATCCTTTACAAATTAAGCAGGATGATGTTGCAATATCAACTAAGGAGGCCTCTTTGAAACCAAATCAGGGCTACATTATGGACCAACAGAAGGGACAACAGGGTCGAATCCCCAACAACCTTGGTTCATTGGAAGACTTGGTCGATGCAATGATGAAACAGGTAATAATACTTAATCCATTGGTTTTTTCTGGTTTTTCGAGGTGTATCTCTGTATGATTCTTGTTTTTCACATATTGGCTACCATTGAAATAACATGGCCACTTAAATACAATCTTATTTACCTGCCTCCTCTTAGGATTTAACAGATTTCACGTTCTACAGTTTTCTCATGATGCTTCCTTTCATATCAACATATTATATTGTGGTCTGATTTTGGTGTAATTTGATTGCAACTTTGATTTAATGAGAAACTTTCTTTACTGCTTTTGTTTTGTCTGTCATGGATTTGTAAGATAACTCAGTTTAGAGAATTAGAGTTTTTTGTTTTAGCATTTAACTTGTGGGCCATCATCTTTAATCTGTCTTGTTTACTGATGCTTTGAACTGTTGTATTTAGCCATGTTCTTAAAATATCTTCTTCTCTTGTGCGTCTAATGCCGTGCCATGGTTCTGTGATACAGGAGCATGATAAGATGAAACTGATGGAAGGAGAGTTCATTTGCAGTAATTACTCCGGTGGAGCATCTATGTGAAGGACCATATTTATTATTAGAGTAGTTTACACTTTCTATATTCACAACTCCTCTCACTTCTGTCCTAAATTGTACTGTGCTTGCAGTTGTGGATTTTTCTTAACAGTGTATGCATGATGCATGCTTGTCCATGAGTTTTGTAGTCTGTTTACTATCTGTCGTCTTAGACCAAGACTATAGCTTCTTCAGATTACTTCCCTGTAATTGTAAGGGCCATTTTTTCTCATTTGGTGAGAATGGGCCCGGCAATGCATTATGGAGTGATCATGTCGTTTGTGCAGACATGCTTTTTCCAGCAAAATTGTCGAGTGATGAATAAATAAGATGACAATAAAACACGGGATTCTCCAATTAAGAATGAGAATGTTTGCCCTCTAAAAGTGCTTTCCTTTATTATTATTAATAGCAATGAACGCTTTCTTGTACTAAAATTTGAGCACCCAAAGATTGCTTTTTCCAGCAACCCCGTTGAACAAAAGCAACAATACTGTGTATAGTATCTTTCTTAACTAGTTATGTTTTCATACACACTGGCACCATTCAAGAATGATATCCAGAAGCGCTTTTATTGCCCTCTGATAAGAAAGTTGTCCCGAAACGCACCTACGCTTTCTGCTTCCAAGCCAATCCTTAATTCAACGCCCCTGATATCAGCAGGATTCTGCATAAAATAAGCAACCTGGGGGATCGGAGAAGCCAGAGGGGAAGCATAAGCTGCTTTTCCATGAAAGAAATCGACATTATGGAATGGCATCCTCGTCCAATCAGAAACCAAGGTTAGTTCCTTCAGAGGAGGAAGAGAAGCCTGAGGTCCTTCCAGTGCCTCAACGTAGGCTTTAACATAGTCGTGATTAACGGCATTCTTGGCTTCTCGTATTTTATCAACTATGACTTCATATGTTGCATCCTCTAATTCTCGTACTGACATCATGACTGAGGCAAGAACAAAGGCATTTCCGCTGAAACCTTTGGGTAATGGAGGTACCATCTTGTTCCTCGTATCCACCGCGAATTGCAAGCATACTATCTTTTCTTTCCTCAGTCCAAAAGCTTTGGTCCTTGCCTGTTTATGTTCATAATAAGAAGCAGCAGATTTTGTCTTTATGGTTAATTAATAAGCATTTGTTTAGGGATAAAATGAAGAAGAAAAGGAATTAGAGGAAATAAAAGTGAGAGAGCTTCTGCTTCCCTCTTATTATTTCTGCAAGTGAATATGAAACCCAAGAAAAATTGTAAAATATTATACATAGGGGCTAAATTGATAACGGTGCCAATTTTAAAACACCTGTACCAATTAGTAATATGATTTTTTTTTCTTTTTTTAATTTAACCATTGAACTATAAGAAGACATCATGTTTATCTTGCATCCAAAATTTTTAAAAATTTGAAGAACAATATATATACAATTAAATAGTTGAAACTTTCTTATTTTTCATAAAAATATTTTATATTAAATTTTAAATTTATTAATGGGATAGTAAATAATTTTATTTTGATATGAAATTTTGTAAGGATGATTTACATGATAAATATTTTAATGCAATGATGAGTTTTGACAAAAATGTATTCTATAAAAATTATATAATGATATAAGTATAGTTTTTATTGATATTAATGTCCCTGCCCATTATATATATAAATTTTACTTAGTTTATTATTTAGTAAGGATAATTATGTAAATGAAAACGTTTAAATAGGCATATTCTGAATTTTCATTTTACTTTCTCTTTTTAGATGGGGATATTTGTTTTGTTGTGATTAAATGGGTAAATATTTATATTATCCCTGTTCCTCTCATATCCTCCACCTCCACGGTGTCTCAAATAAGATAATATAATTTTCTTATTAATTTTCATTCTTAATTTTTGTTCCAATTAAAATCATTCCTTTTATTATCACCCAAATGTATCCCATTTTTCCTTTCATATCAAATAAGAAAATATGATTCATTGATTAACTCTCATCTTTATTTATTTATTCTTGCATTTAAAATTATTCCTTTAATTAATACCTAGTTTTGAACATAAGTGTAATTATTAATGAGAAGAAAAATTACATAACATGCCGGTTTAAATTTTTATTTATTTATATAATCCATGTAATTGATAAATTGTAGATGACAAGTACAACTCATGAATTCTGTGCGGAATAATACTGCACAAGAGTATTTTACTAGCTACTATGACTAGTATCTCTAAAGACTTATCACATCAATTTTATGTCGTTTTGTTAAATTTGTTGGTATTATTCTACTTATTATTATCCTTTCAAGTTGCCGCTGGCTATCTGAATTAGCAGTAACTATTTTATCTGTCGGTTCTTTCGAAGTTGCAAGAGCAGAAACTTAAGGAAAATCAAAATTACCTTCCAAAGATGAGCTGCAAGAACCTCAAAAGTTGAGAAGGAAAGAGAACCTGATCTCATGGAAAAGTGCTTCCTCTTCAAATAATCTATCATTGCACCACTTATATGATATGTCTTAAGATCACAGTTCTTTTGAAAATCAGATTGTCCAATTTGCAGCGGAAAGCCTTTGTGTTCAGTTGCTGCTTGCAGGATCAGCTGATAAAGATGATCTATAGCTAAAGCCCTTGTCTGTTGATTTAAACTTGAATTTCCTGGAAAATTTGTAAGCCCTTTTGGAGCTTGACGATGATTATAAGCAC
Source organism: Saraca asoca (assembly GCA_026873985.1). Lineage (NCBI taxonomy): Eukaryota > Viridiplantae > Streptophyta > Magnoliopsida > Fabales > Fabaceae > Saraca > Saraca asoca. The sequence goes on along the minus strand of JANHAO010011363.1, from coordinate 6,014 downwards.
TCAGAAGTATTTCCCTCTCATGCACTGGTTTTGGCAGCTGATCACTACTAAGTCCCTTTCGTTTCATGATTGCAGAATTGGAAGCCCATGCACACAAGAAATCGTAGGTTGCTGGTCCATCAAATAACGAGTGGCTCGTTCCAATACCAATAGAATACCCTCCACAACCAAATTTTGTGACCTGTGTTTACACAGCACATCCAACTTAAAAACTGATTAGTTTAAAGTTTTATATCTAAAAGGGTTTAATCAATTATTGGTACGATGTTTTTCTCTAATTTGCTTTTTCTTAGCTATTTACCCTAAATTTTATTTCTCTTCTAATGTAATTAATATATAATTATTTAGGTGGCTTTTATACGTGTACATCAATTAATCTATATCTTTATCGATTTGTTACAATTTTATGAATTGAGAAACACTTTAGAAATTGTATGAAAAGAATATGCATATTAAGTTTGAGAAATTTAGAAGAATTTGTGGCCATCCTTATGTCCGGTGTGAAAGAGACATTTTCCCAAGTTTCATGTATATGCAATCACATGGATAACCCTAACTTCTGCAATTTTTCTATGTAGTACAAAATGCTACTATTTCTTAAATTCTGGGGAAACGAGTTATGTATAAAAACGTAAGAGGATGTCAGTGAACTTAAAAAAAGCTACAAAACGATTAATAAACCCTAACAAAGAAAGGACAGAAAAACCCTAAGAAGACCCCGTTATGACAACTTTCTTTGATTGATTATTCTTCTTTTGTTTGCAAGAAGCAAGGGTAAAACTTCTTTCCTAAAGAGATTAAAAGTTCTCCAAACAGATTATTATGCGATTGTTGGCTAGATTGATTAGATTTACCTTTTTGTCATTTTGTTTTGTTTTGTTTACTCTTTCGTCTAACAAGTTCTTAGAGTTTCTAAACATATCTCACCTGAGCAACAATCAGAGGCATGTTTGAGAAATTCCCATCAAAAGCAGGCTTATAAACAAGCTTTTCGAAGAAATCATTGTACTGAGAAAGATCTCCAAGTTCGGAAATCTTAACCGGGGTTTCTGCCTCCACTAGAATTGCACCTTCGTTGTTGCACCAAAGGTTGAGCTTCCCATCACTTTGGTTAGGCCTTAGCCTACCAGCAGCTGGGTACCAAACAGTCAAGGTCTCTTCCAAGCCATATTTCAAGCTATCAAAAACCGAATTGAGAGACAAATCCTTGAAAGCTTGAGAAGACGGGTTGTAAAAGAAGACCACGTACATTAGAGTTGGACACTGCCTATCTAAATTGGAAAGGTTTAAAACCCTGTGAGGCTGCAAAAGCTTAGTGGGATGCACATCCACAATTCTTGAAACGGAAACTGTGTAATAATTGGTAGGAAGATTTTGACGACTTGTGGTCATGTTTTCAAATATAGGTTATTTGGAAACTCTAATTATTGAAGAGTAACTCTTGGTTGGCTTTCAGAGGGATGAATGATGAGATATAGAAGGTGAAGGCTTAGTGCAATGATATAAGGAGAAAGAAGGGATTAGATTCCCCAATAGGAGCCAACCAATAGATACTTGTTAATTTCTTTGTGAGCTTAATAAGATGTTTATATAAGGAGTTTTGTTTCTGCTTTATTAGTAAATATTAATTCTGCATGGTAGTGTAGTAAAGAAAAGGAGTTCCGGTGAGCCGCCGACTGTATTGTCTGGCTCCCACTGCAGATTGAAAATGACCTACTACCTGTCTCTATAGTTTTAACTCAAAGATGATTATTGTTGTGGCTCCACACGTCAGTAGTTTGTGGGGCCTTCAATTCATTCACATCCAATTGCCATTGCCCTGCCCTAGCTTTTTGGTCCAATTGGTAAAATTCATGTTCAAATATGAAGTAAAGTTTAACCATAGCCAAATAATCACTTAGGCTTTATAGCTAAGTACAACACAACCTATATATATTCATGGATAATTCTTTTACTCTCATTTTCCTGTAGGGTTAAATTTCTTTTACTTCAAAGATAAAATAAAATCTTAGTTTATATGAGAGAATAACATCTAACTAATGATCGGAAAAATTAATATACTAGAAGTTTTCTCCCACTTTACAGGAGAATCCTCTTGTTAGAAGCTTGGAACTGACAGTTTGTCCATGAACTCCATCTTAATGATATAAAAAGATGCCGCCATGGATAATGTTCCATCATCTTGAAATTACTTTTGAAGAACTAAAGATAATTCTGACCGAGTAAGGCATGCAAGCATGCATATTATCGATATCAGCATATATAGGTAGTTAGCACTTTATTGACAAGAGAGTTGAGTCACTATAAGTTGGCATTTACCATATAAATGAACTTCTGAGGAATAGCATGCAATAGATATGTTCTGAAGCTGAAGGAATACTTATATGCAGCAGTATTTTTTACTGTGGGATTAAAGCTGCGCAGGTAAAGAATAAAAGCGGAAAGAAGGCCCACAGTGCTTGCTTATTTAGCTTTCGTTATTTGGTTGCAAGATTATAATGAGATTCTGTGTAATCTTTTTATTAACCTTATTAAAGCTCACAGAAAACAAGAACACAAATTGAAGCTTTCTTTTTGTTTTCTTTGAGAATGAAAAAGAAGTGTTGATTGAAAGAAAGCAAAGGAAGTGGGGCTGAAGCTTGTTGGAAAAACAGGTTGGCATGTCTGATAAGGGAGTGAGGGTTAGGGGGAGGTGGGTAAGGAAGTTGCTGTTAGTAGGCAAAGCATGCGTGCATTTGAAGCCCAGGCTTGTCTCTTTCTTGTCCCTAACTTTACCGGCATTTGCCTCATTTCCAGGTTTCTGCCTTTTTGCTTTCTTTTCTCCTCCTCTTCTCCCTGCCGTCCACCCTTTTCTTATGGCTCTGTGTATTCTTATTAATTTAGTCTCATGTGCGATGTCGTCTTTTGATTACATTCGTTATATACAATTAATCAATCATAAAGATACATATTATTTGTGATTGGTTAATGTATTTTCTCTCCTTTAATTTTAATGCTATTCTTTATTAGCTAAATATACATTGGAGTACATTGAATATAATCAAATATTTCTCTTTATTTTAACACAGTTACAATTTATTAACTCGTGTGTGTGTGTGTGTAATACTATAGTATAGCATGTATTTATAGCCACTTTCGAGCCGCCTCAAGGGGAATTATATTCCTTTACACTACTTAGTGGTAGTGCTTGCATCTTTTGAAATGTTTTGAATATGGATATTTATTTACATGATTTCACACTTGACAAGCTAACATGCATGTCTATGTAAAGAGTACATTCACATGCATAAGTACAAGGAAGTGATTCTATCTATCATGCATGGTGACACCCTCAACTCATGATTTTTAGAGAAATGTTACTTTCACAGTTGAATGTCTCATAACTCATTACTTCATGTTTTGCATATATAGTATTATCTCTTTCAAACTCATTGCAACAATAAAGCGTTATCTATTTCAAACTCATTACAATAACTTTTACATATAAGCGGGCTGATTATATATGGTTAGTTGGTACTTGTAGACTATATTGAATTGAAGTTGAAACAAATTGGTTGGATTGGCACAAGAGTCATGACGATTGGTAAATATAACTTAAGTAAAAGCATGTGTCAATAACATAATGAATAGTTATTTTACAATTATCTTATTGTCTTTATTTTAAATTTTATTTTTGATTTTTTATGGCACATGCCATTTTTTTTAAGAGTTAGTTTTCTTGAACAGATATATATAAAAAAAATGCTCATGGTCCTTATAAATAATAATGCACCAACACACTAATGAGAGATCATCTTTTTCATAACCACTCAATTTACCAAAACACACTCTGTGTTCAACGCTTTGTTGATTCTTTTAATTTGTAAAAATCCCTTTACTCCTATGCTTGTAATTTCATGTGTCATTTTATGCCTTTCGATGTAATTTACAACCATCTAGAGTGGAATCTTTATATACTTTGTTGTTTTTAAATATATTACTTCATTTGGAGATCTCAAAAGATTAGAATCTCACTTATTTGTTGTGGAGGATCCATTTTAGAATTGAAGCTTTCCAACATGTAAAATTTGGCTTGAAACAAATTGGCACACCCAGTGAGACATAGTTAAGGGACATGATTGAGAAAACTATCAAGCAAAGATGCCTTTGATTTTCTAATAAAGGAAAGGAAATGATAATTGACAAAAATCTTTTCCCAACAAATGTGAATTATGCCAAACCTTCGAAGTCAAGCAAAGTGAATGTGGTTGAGGTAAACGTGTAGCCATCAATGAATATGATAATTCTTTAGACGTAACTTTCATGCCTGAAGCTTACCCAAAGAAAGGTGAATCAAATTTAGAATTTTTGGAAATGATCAATGTTGAAAGTGAGATAGTATAATGTGTCTCAAATGTGAAAAATATGACTTTGAGACAAGAGTCTTATTTGCCAATTTAAAGGAATGCAATAGAATAGACCTTAAGAAAAAAGAAAAAGCCACAAATTCGACTGTGAAAAAGGGTATAATTGTTAGAAAAGAAGGCAAGTAAAAAGAGAAAATGAGATAAGTCGAAAGAAAATGAGTTACAAAAGAGAAGCCGATCTTTAAAAGAACCAACTTTGATTGTTAAAATCAATTGAATAAACGAGAGAAGAATTTTTTTTTATCAAACTTAAGCATCTCGAAGAGACATGCAAAGGAAAAATCAGATAACCAATGAACCACAACTAAGTAAGAAACAAATATGGAAGCCCAAAATTTCAAAAGGACAGAACAAATGGTATAACCATAATTATAAACCTCCATCTCCAACAAGGATTCAAAAGCATTGAATACAAAGATGAGCTACTTTTAGAAAGAGACAAAAAATAGGCCGATATTTTGATTAGATTCCATCAGGCATTGAAGAGTCAAGTGGCATTAAGAAAGAGGAGAAGAAGATGGACTTGGCAAAATATTTAAAAACTAAGGTTAGAAAGTGGAGATTGACATGGTATATGTTTTGTCAATTGATTTTTTTATAAATTCTAAACAAGATTTGGCTGATGATTTCTATGATGAAAATCACTATGATGAAATAGTCGTTTTAGATGAGAATGTCTATACTTTCTTTGAGAGACCAACCAAGCAAATGAAAAGTCATTTGCAACCTTTACATATAAAAGTATATGTCAATAGCTGAACAATAAGTCACATTTTGATTAATGATGGTGTTTTTGTGAATTTAATGTCAAGGTCAACTTTTGTCAAGCTGGGAAAGTCTTCTAAAGATTTGGTGCTATCAAACATTACAGTGTCAAATTTTAATGTGAGGATGTCGACATCAAAAAAAGTAGTGCTAGTAGATTTGAAGGTTGGTTTCATATCCTGACAAACTCTTTTCATAGTGGTTCCATCCAAATTAAGCTATCACTTGCTGTTATAATGAGATTGGATTTACGCAGTTAGTATCATACCCTCAATTGTTCATCAAAGGTTAATAATGTAAATTAACAATGGCCGATTAGAATGTGTCTTAGCTAATGATGGTCCTTGTTATGTTCAGCGGTGTAATGATAAATTTGAAATTTATAGTCCCTACATCAAACCCTTAACGGTTGAAAGAGACTTCAATCTAGAAGAATTCAACATTTGCATTCTAAATTCATCAAGATTCTCTGTAATCTTGAAAGTCATGAACTTGTGTTCAGCTTGTGAAAACAATTAATGATATACAAAAGCATTTAGCTTGACTGTCGACCTATATTATTGAGTGAAAAGAAACAAAGATTCTCTCAGATTGTATTTATGATGATAGGGCACTTGAATTCTTCAATTCACCTTTAAGAAACAAAGAAAAGAAAATTAAGGGCTTGTTTGGCAACTTATTTTTCGATTTTTAAAAACAGATTTTTTATTTTTTTTGTTATGCAAAAACAAAAAAACCTATTTGGCAAACTGTTTTTTAAAAACTGTTTTCTAAAAGTGTAACTAAAAAACAGTTTTCAGGAAACAGTAAAATGATGTTTTCCCTTATTTTTGTATATAACTG
>JANHAO010011362.1:0-17021 GCA_026873985.1 Saraca asoca | reverse complement strand
CATCCTCAAATAAATTAAGTTATCATAATAGGAAATTAATTAATTAATTATTAAAGATCATAATTGTGGTGAATCCTAATCCTAGACTTTTTGCAACTGGTATCTTCTTTAATTATTATTTTACTTTCTTTCTTTCCTTAAGTAATTTCTTCTTCTATTTTCTGTTCTTCGTTCTTTCTTTCATTCCTCTTTATTTATTTTTTTTATTTTCTATTGATTTGGATAGTAAAATTGTAAAGATTTTAGTAATTGATATAACTTTCCTGTGGGATTGACTCATATTTACCAGTACTAGCTACAACTATACCGTGCACTTGTAGATTTTAAACACATCAAATCCTAAGAAGTGCACATTTGGGCTAAATATAGGAAAATTCTTGGGTTTCATGCTAACTGATTGAGGCATAGAGGCTAACCCATCTAAGTTCTAGGCCATAATTGACATGAAAAGCTCAATGACTATAAAAGAAATGCATATGCTAAATGACAAGGTCGTGGCCCTCACATGTTTCATGTCTAGGTCAACTGATAAACATACTTATTTCTTTAAGTTACTTAAAAATGTTAAAAATTTTGAATGCACTAACAACTATGAAAAAGCTTTCCAAAAGCTAAAAATGTATCTAACCATGCCACACCGGAGCTAGGAGAAACACTATAGTATACCTAGTAGCAACTACAAAAGTAGTAAGTTCAATACTCATTTGGGAAGTTAAAGGAGAATAAAAATCGATGTATTTCACAAGCCACACTCTACATGGAGCCAAAATAAGGTACCAGAAAATAGAAAAATTAGCCTTCGCCTTCCTATCAGCAACCAGAAAGTTAAAACCTTACTTTTAAAGCCACCAAATTGTTGTTGAAATAAGTATAAGAGGATTTCAAATTGCATAATAGTTAAACAAATTTGGGATATCATAGAAGTAGCTCATGAAGGAAGTACTCAAATTAAGGCATCCAAAGTACATGTTTTAGTATCTAAATATGAAATATTTAAAATGGAAGAGGGTGAGTCAATTAAAGATCTAATTCAAAGATTCGCTACCATAACTAACCAGCTTTTGTTGCTTGGAAGAAAGTTTGAAAATGCAAATTTGGTACATAGGTTCTTAGATCACTCACTGAAGAATAGCAACCAAAGGTGACTGCCATAAAGGAATCTTTGAAGATGGGTATGTCAACTATACAAAAGCTCTATGAAAATCTAGAAGAGCATGAGCTAGAGTTAAAAAAAGGTATAAAAAGAATGGAGCTAACAAAAGAAAGAAGTCATTGGCACTGAAGGCTATTAAGATAGCTAAATCTTATGAAGACGAATCAAAAAGTGATCCAAATATAAATGACAAAGAAGATATGGCTTTGCTAAGCAAAAAGCTACAAAAGATTCTTAAAGAAAATAGGCATCGAGAAAAAAGAAAGATAGTACCTTATAAGAAGAAACAGAATAAAACAGATCAAGGAAACATAAGTGTTAGCATAACACCTACCTACTTTGAATGCAAAAAGCCTAGTCACATCAAACTAGATTGCCTAGTCCATCTAAAAAGATAGCTTGAGAATGAAAAAATGTAATACACATAAAAAAAGAATTGAAAATGAGAAAAATGGAAAATATATTGTTAAGGGGCTGAAATGAAATTTTTAAATTTTTTGTTAGCACTAAAATGGAATTTGTCCTTTTTTCCAAAAATACCTTAACAGTCCCAGTAAAGAATTAAAGTGCGGAATATGTATGGATCTTACCCTTTTCCCATTGGGGAATTTATATAGCCCTTTATCAAATTTAATATTTCTTTTGATGGAATGTGCAGAAACTGATAATCAGTAAGTGTAAAGATAGCAAAATATAAACGATTAACAGGAAGAGTAATTAAGAAGTAAGTGAAGAAAGAAAATTGAAGACAAAAGTTTTTACAGTGGTTCAACTTGAATTGAAACGATAATTCAAGTCTACTCCACTTGATCTTTCTTAACCGAAATACCTCTTTTATTGAAAACAAAAACCTTCAGGATTATTAGGCTCCTGAATTGCCAGTTTTTACAACAGCACACAAGAAATTAACAGGCGTCTTACTAACTTAGAAGAATTAAGACTGGCTCTTCTAAACCTATACAGATTTCTAACTCCTAGAAATCTCAAATAAAAAGAAATTGAGTAAAGAGAAATCAAGGAATACAATACCAAAGTTTGAGATGAAAATCTCAAACAAAGTAAGATAAACTCATGTAATCTTTGATCCAAAATTCTTGTAGAAATCTCTAAAGATTTGGTGAGATAGAGAGAAAATCGTGTTTTGCTTTTAATTAAATGTCTTTGCATTTAATTATGAAGAAAAACTGTGAGGGATCATTTATATAGTGAAGGTAGTTAGGCTTGAATAACTACTATAACCGTCTGTAACAGAATAATAGATTTTCAATTGTTGCATCAATTGATACATCGATTACAGTCTGTTATTGTTAACTCATCGATGTGGTAATTGAAGTGCAATGTGTTGTTTACAGCCTTCACATCAATTACTGTATTGAAGTAGCCATTTTTCAAAACCTTCGGTAAAAAAGTTTTTCTTCATGCATCAATGTGACTTCGATTGCAATATGAACTTTTCACAAGTTCTTCAATGAATCAATGTACACATCGATTCATGATGTAAAAAGCTATTTTATAAAATCCTATTTTTCTTCAAATGATTTTTCTACCTCATTGCTTAGTTAAAAATTTTGGATCAAATATTATTTGAGCTTATTTACAAAAGATCCTATTGAAACAAAATAAGTTCTAAAAATAATCTTGGATCTCTTGAAACTTGAATCAAATATTTTTGAACTTACAAAACAACAAATAAAAAAATACTAAAATATATTATTAGATAAAATTATTTTTTAACATTAAAACTAAGGAAAATATGTAGCTTAAAATAGTCTAGGCTAACAGACCTATTTGAACACGATGGCAAGTCAATAGGGTTAAACCACAATTTGCCTAATTTCCTTTTATGGATAAATTTTTCCCAGCTGATCTTTTCTGCCTCGAGTGTCTACTCTGGTTAAAGCCTTCCTCTTACTATAGCGTCTTCTTCTTCTGGTGACTTTTTGTAATTCATCTTGTTGTCGTCACTCGATCACATTCCGATCGGTCAGCATCCTCTTTCTCTGGTGCCTTCCTCTCCACCCTCGCACACTACTTCTCCTTGGTCGTACCTCTCCTACACTGCTACATTTTCTAGCAGCCCTTTTCTTCTTTAGCTCAGCAAGCTACGATGAGCTCTACTCACTATTAGCTTTACTTTCTCTATCTCTGGTAGCTCTCCTTTTCCAACCAGCCAACTAGTAACTCTCTCTCTTTCCTCTCCACTGGTGTTGTATGACCAAGTCATGGATTGGCTCACCAGCGGTGATCTAGCTCCGGCTGAGCTACCCACCTGTACTTAGGAAGGTGATGAGTAATCCTAGAATAAAAGATTTATTTTATAGTAACTTTATAGCAAGTTTTCAAGATAGGTTAGTTTGAAACCCTTACCTCCAAGCTAAAGAAACTTGAAACTTTTCTTATAAATTTGCTTCAAAGAACTTTTGTTGACTAAGATTTAGGTCTATTGAACCAAATTTTACCATTAACATTCTCACACCATCACTATCCATCAAGATGATGAGTTCACGCAGCCATGCAGCAGTTTGGTCCAATGACGAGCTCATCAACCATGCAATGAGACCGGACTAGATGACAAGCTTACATTGCCTTGCAGTGAGACTTAATTTTATGGTGAGCTCACACAGCATCCACCAAGTGCTAAAAATGAGATAGGTTATTGGTAGCAATAACATAGTGTTGAGCTTGTGCATGCAGATTGTCAACTATAAAGTTCACACTCTTCGGCCATGTATTGATGATTCAACATTAGGCTAACACATGCAGGTTATCGACAACACCAGCAACATCTCCTACTTTGTTGCTTACTTTCAATCACATGGATTTCGTTGGCTAAGCCTTCTTCAGCGCAACAGCTCGGTTCAATCACAAGCTCATAGCAGCCATGCAGTAAAATCAGATTCGACGTGAACCAGCTACAGTAACGTAATGTTAAGCTCGCATATGCAAGTTACAAGTAACAAAGCTCACACTCTAGCCATGCAGTGACCAAGCTCAATGAGCTCACACATACAAGCTGTCAATTATAGAGCCCGTTGACCTGTATGGGCCACCAACTATGACACTTGGGGAAGGTCACCTGTAGAATGCTTATCCAATCCTTTTTAGCCATCGGGTCAGTTTGGGAGTCAGAATTGTGCTCCAAATTCACCATTCCAACTGCTATGCTACAATAAAGTGCAACAACTATGAGCTAAGGCTAAACACCTCACCTCAACTGGCAGCTACCTTCTTCAAACTGAATAGCTTGTAGGTCCATTTTTATGGGATGGCCTCATTTTGCAAACTAGCCTTCAGACATGAGACAAGGAAGTGTAAGGAATAGCTAAGCTTCCTAGAAGGACTAAAGTCCGAAGTAACTAAATAGGTTCTCTACCTTCAAACCCCCAGCGATCTCCAGCTTATGCATGCCTTCAGTCTTCATGAGCTCAATACTAAACCAAATAGAAAGTGTAGAGGTCTTGCCATTCTTACTTTGGTAATAGCACTATGGTTCCTATATCAATGAGCAGGATATAATTTATTGTCCTTGCATTAAATGTTTTATTGCTACTAGTTTTTATTCTCTTTTTTCATGGCTAAAGCTGTGTTATTGGGTGCCTAGATAGGTTGCATAGATGTGCCCATCGAGCACTCAAAATTATGCTAGTCGAGGCGTACCTAATCACCCACTGAGCACTCAAATTTGTGTGAGGTGCATCTAATCGTCTACTAAGCACTTGAATTCATGCAAGTTGTACCTAATCACCCACCAAGCACTCAATCTCATGCCAGCCAAGGCGCATCCATACAGCCCCCTGGCCACTTAATATGGCACATATCCTTTTAAATTATAATTTACTGGCTAAAGTCCATGTATATTAAATTATATGATCTACTAATAAATGTCACCAAGGTCAATTGACTTATCATGCATTCCTTTTCTAATGTTTATCTAGCTGTAATTTGCAGGAATTTATTCATGTCAACATACATATTATCTTCTGCTATATACTGAGTAGTTAACTCATTAACAACCTTGTTCACCAAGGTAAACATGCACATGAACACTTAAAAGATGAAATTCAAGATAGTAAGATAGCATGGCATATTGAGCTTTTGCCAACAGATTATAACTCCCAGTCTGTGAAGCAAATTGAGAGTTAAAGGGCTTATGTTATAGGAATTTTCTAATATTATGTGAAATAAGCAAACAAAGCCCAATAGATAAGGCCCAGCTAATAGAGGCCCAATCCATATAAGAGTGAAGCCACTGCTAGTACCAGCCAAAGCTTACTAATTGTACAAACCAAGAAAGAGCCAACCTGTAGGGGTTGACTAACAAAGGGTCTGTAGGAGCTAACTTGTAGGATTAGCTTACATTTTTATAGGACTCTGTGTAATAGCCCAACCAAATGGGAAAATAAGGAGAAATTCATTGTAAAAAGAAATGAGAGAGTTCTGAGAGTTAGGGGGCTAGCTAGAGAGAAATCTCTGTAAAGACAATGTACACAGCAAACATTTTCCAATAATAACATCATCCGTAGATGTAAGGGTCAATGAATAGACTTAAGCCAAATCATGTTAAAAAAATCCTCTTTAACTTTGTTGTTCCTCCTCTTCTTCCTCAGATTTCTACATTTGTCTGATTTCTACATCTGTCTGATATTTGCACAACCATATTGCAGTTTGGGGGTCCAAGAATTGTTTTGGTTTACTAAGATTTGGGCTTATTGAACCAAATTTTATTGTCAATAAGTTTCTATCGAAGAATCCAGTACACCAACACCAAAAATTTGGAGTTTCAGTTGAAGAACCCAAGTAAGTGATTTTGCTACTTGATTTTGAAAGTTCAATTTTGTTATGGGCATTATAAGGATATGAGGTTCGAGCAGGGCAGCGTCCAGAGGGCAAATGTGATCAAACAAAGATAGGACCCATGGCAGAATCTAACTCCACCAAAAAGAGACTGTGGTCACCAATCGAAGGCCACGAAGCCTCGCTATGTCACGGGACCTAAGACGCAAAGAGTTATGACCGCCTTAGCTAAGATCGATAAGCGACCAAACAAGGATGAAAGTAACGATCCTGGAACCTCGACCCACAATCTCCTCTTCAGCCCACCGCTAACAAACGATCGTACAAAGTCCAGTCAATAATCTAAAACATGCCAGAAAAATTGATAGCTCAGGTCTCAAGCAATACACATCAGCTCCCCGAAAATCTGACAATGATTTGCCTAGCATTAATTGTCCCACGGTAAACATTTAATGCTATAAGCGGTGAAGGTGATCATTTTACCGATCAAGGAAATTACATTTGTAACCCTCTCCCTCACTGTAAATAGAAGGGAAGAGATATTGTAAGGGGAAGAGTGAGAGATACAAAAAACTCTGCTAGTGAAGAAAGTGAGAACTTCATGTATCCAAAATTCTCATTGGGAGAACACACTGCTAGCTATGAGGAAGTGAGATAGCCATTGTAATCTGGTCTAACAAGGCCTTTGGATAGTAAATAACAAAAGAGCAATGTGGACGTAGGGGTCGATAATTGGCTTTAGCCGAACCACGATAAATCTCCAGTGTTATTGTCCCTTTCTTATTTCTTCTCAATCCTTTGTTGTTCTTCTTCTCTCTTTCCAAAACATGCAGTTAGGGGTGTTATACCAAGGAAGCTAGTTGACCGGATTTTGGTGTCAATATTTTGGCACTAGAAGGAGGGCCCCCACTGCATACTCGCCATTTCTTATCTTCAAAGAACCATTCCGGACACAATGGTAAGGGGGAAAACTCCTAGGAATGCTGAAATCCCCATTAGCCAGCCATAAGGCCAGATGCAACAGCAAAATGCGGCTTCCCCTGGGGCAAACCCCAGTGTTGGTGTGGCCCACTCTATCCACCCCCAACTGATAACCCGAGAAGCTGCTGACACGTGGATTTGGCAACAATGCTAAGAGGCTCTCAACAAGCGTCAAGAAGCGCTAGAAAATGCCATGAAGGAACTAATCGACATGGTCCAGATGTTGTCTCAAATCCCTATCCAAGGTGCACCAAGACGAGGGGGAGCGGTCACCCCCAAAAATGAATATCACCATTTGGGAGCTTAACATGATCGGCAAACCAAGATCAAATGCCATCAAACTCCCTCGCTTCATTCTTCCAACTCGCAATCGAGGCTTGAAGTCCATCGGGTTCGGGAGGATAATAGAGGTGAGAGGGATGATGTCCAGGAAGAGAGCTCATATCGAACCAAAAGCACGGAAGGAACCAATGATGACGGAGAAATAGATCATAGTTCGACCGACTGTAAGCATAACCGGAGGCGCAGGACCTCTGAATGACATTCTTATTGGAAGTAGGAGGAAGCCAGTAGAAAAGCCTTTAATCATCGACCAAAATCCTGAGATCAAAAAGTTGAGGAATTGTTTCGAAGGATGGAGCGACTTGAAAAGAACTCCATCTCCTTAGGAAACCGAGAGCCCTACAAGGAGAGAACCCTCCTCTCTTATCAAATCGAGACGGAACCCCTTCCCTACAGATTCAAATTTTTGAATGTTCCCCTCTACAATGGGTACAGTGACCCTTATAACCACTTGGATGCTTTTAACATCCAAATGGACCTACAAACCTCTAATCCGCTGGTGAACCCAGCAGCGCTCGAGGAAATACCATTGGCATGGTTTAGGAGTCTTCCAACTCACAGTATAAGAAGCTGGGAGGAATGTCAAACCAAGTTCCTTGATCAATATAGAGCACTAAAAAGATAGCTCGCCCCCTCTTGCCATTTAGCCATGGTCTTCCAACAAAAGGACGAGTCGCTTAAGGATTATATCACGAGGTTCCGACAGGAAGTCAGAGATGTCGACAGCCCAATAGATGAGAGTATCCTCACTGTGATTTCTATCAAACTCTGAAAAGATAGTAAGCTGTACGATGACATATACAAATCCCCGATCAAAAGCCTCAGTGAATTCTATGAACAGGCCGCTAAAGAGATCCATTGGGAAGAGACTTTTGACCCAAGAAAGTCAAGAAGAAAAGATGAAGCGGACATCTCCAAGGGAAGGAAGAGAGGTGGTGTTAAGATTGACCAAGGAGGTCGAGGGGGTGGTCTGAAGGGCTAAACCATGAAGAAAGCCCGAGGAGAGCCTTATCAACCTCAGCGTCATTACGAAACCTACACCGTTTTGTCATATGCCTCTGACAAGATTTACGCTATAGAAAAGGATAGTGAGGACTTCGGTAGGCCTAGGCCTATCAAAACTCCCATCGATAAGAGAAATCAGAACAGGTTTTGTGCCTGTCATAATGAGGTTGGGCATAATATTTCAGACTGTTGGGCATTAAAGGATGCCATCGAGGACCTGATCAAGAGAGGTTGTTTAAAAGAATATGTGGTGAGAGCCCCGGAACAACGGCCCCCATACCCTCGACAACCTATGACACGGTGTCCTCATACCCCTAAGAATGAGGAAATGCCTACCGTGAAAACAATCTTCACCATACACGGCGGACCTCATATCGAAAGCATATCAAATCGATCACACGATCGTTATGTGTGGGCGACAGGTTTTATCCTTCTCGCCGACCACGTGCAAGGTAATGACCAACCAAAAAGGCAAAAACTGTCACGAACAATATCTCATTCATAGAAGAAGACTCATCAAGAGTTTGCTTCCCACATAATGATGCCATCGTTGTACATGCGAGAATAGGTGATACGGAGGTGAGGAGGATAATGATAGACACTGGAAGCTCTGTCAATGTGATGTACAAAACATGCTTCGATCAAATGGGCATGAGCATGAGCCAGACAGACCCATCTCCAGAGCCCTTTTATGGATTCATCGGAGATGGGATATTCCCAATGGGGTGTGTTAAACTCCCACTCACCATAGGAGACCTCGATTAACGAGCTACTAGTGTAGCAGAATTCTTGATTATTGATTGTTCCTCGGCCTATAACGTAGTACTCTGATGGCCCGCCATAAACGATCTTGACATGGTAGTGTTAACTAAAATGCTCATCATAAAATTCCCTACACCAAATGGAGTAGGGTACATCTGGGGAGAACAACAAATAGCACGCCGTTGCTACAAAGAAGCAGTGAAACTTGGGGCACAAAGGGAAAAAGTGAATGTAGTCTGTGGTGGATATTCCCATTTGACAAGCGAAAGAGGAGTCACTTACGACCTTGACCCCTGAGAAGTGGATGTTGAACGACCCATGGGACCGATCGAGGATCTAGAAGACGTGCGAGTAAGTGAAACAGACAAGGAGAGGTGCCTAAGAGTGGGAAAACAACTGCCACCTGAAATGAAAATGTAGTTAGCAAACTTTCTCAAGGCTAATACAGACGTGTTCGCCTAGAACCACAAAGACATGGAAGGCATTGATCCGAAGGTAATGTCACATCAACTAAACACTAACCGTCGAGCCAAGCCAGTCTGCCAGAAGAGGAGACTAATGACCGTAGAATGCTACGCGGCACTTAAAGAGGAGGTGGACAAACTCCTAACCAACAATTTCATTAGGGAAGCTCGATACCCCACCTGGGTAGCCAATCCCGTCCACATCAAGAAAAAGAATGGGAAATGGAGAACGTATGTCAATTTCATGGATCTTAATTAGACGTGTCCAAAAGATAGTTTCCCTCTACCAAGGATGGACTAACTTGTCGATGCGACGGTGGGTCATGAACTCCTCAGCTTCATGGATTCCTACTCGGGGTATAATCAGATCTCGATGGCCACACAGGACGAAGAACATACCTCATTTATTACTGATCACGGATTGTACTACTATAAAGGGATACCTTTCAGACTCAAAAATGCAAGGGCAACTTACCAATGATTAGTGAACAGAATGTTCAAAGAACAAATCGGCAAAATGATGGAGGTTTATATGGACGACATGCTTGTAAAGTCTAAGCAACTCATTGATCACGTCCATGACTTGGATGAAATGTTTCAAATTCTAAGAAGGTATCGAATGAAGTTGAATCTTCTTAAGTGCGCATTCGGTGTAGCCTCGGGCAAATTCCTTGGCTTCATAGTCAATAACTGAGGGATCGAAGCTAACCAGAAGAAGATCAAAGCTTTCCTCGCCATATGTTCCCCCACTGGTCCCAAAGACGTCTAAAGCCTAAATGGCCAAGTCGCTGCCTTAAGCCTGTTCATTTTGAAAGCCACCGATAAATGTGTTCCCTTCTTCGACATCCTCATAAAGGCAAAAAGATTCGAATGGATCGAGGAATGCGAGGTCGCATTCAGGGAGCTAAAAGATTACCTCAGTCAAGCACCCCTCCTTTCTAAACCAAAAGAAGGTGACAAATTAACCAACTACCTCGGAGTATCACAGCACGCCCTGAGCACAGCGCTGACGCAAGAAGAAGGGGCCATTCAGCTTCCCATCTATTACATAAGCAAGAGGTTGGTGGATGTGAAAGCAAGGTATTCATCTATGGAAAAACTCACCTATTGTTTGGTCATAGCTTCGAGAAAGTTACAGCCCTATTTTCAAGCCCACAGCATCAGAGTTCTTACACTAGATCCCTTAAGGCAAATCCTGCAAAAGACCGATGCCTCTAGATGACTACTTAAATGGGCGATAGAACTCACTCAATTTGACATTGAGTACAAGCGTAGGACAGCCATAAAAAGGCAGGCACTGGCTGACTTCATCATTGAATTCATGGGACCCATAAGGGAAGATGCGGAGCTTTTTGAGGCACCATGTTGGGAGTTATTTATTGATGGGTCATCCAACGACAAAAGGTCTGGCACGGGAATACTTCTTGTCAGCTTGAAAGGGCATAGAATCTTTAGCGCCTTAAGATTTGAGTTCCAAGCTACAAACAACGAAGCAAAGTACGAGGCTCTGCTAGTAGGTTTACAATTGGCTAGGGCAGTGTAGGTGAAAAAACTGAAGATATTTAGCGACTCACAGCTCATCGTCTACCAAATAAGGGATGAGTACCAAACTCATGAGCGAAGGATGGCAATGTATCTCCAAAGGGCTCGAGAGTTCCTAGGATCCTTTCAGGGATTTGAAATTACCCAAATTCCATGAACGCGAAACGCTCATGCCAACGCCCTAGCTTGATTGTCCACTATAAATGACCCAAATCTCACGAAATCAATCCCAGTCGAGCTCCTTTCATCCTCAAGCATTGAACAATAGGGTGAAGTTACAATAATTGTGGAAAGGCCTAACTCTTGGATGAACCCCATCATTAATTATCTAAAAGACAAAATCCTGCCAGAAGATAAGCTTGCAGCATGACGCTTGCGGATATGTGCAGCCAGATATTGCCTTTGTGACAACGTTCTTTACAAAAAAGGTTTCTCAACCCCACTCTTGAGGTGCATTCACGGCAAAGATTGTGACATTATTTTAGAAGAAATCCACATCAGGCATTACAGAAACCACGCCAGGGGGCTATCATTGGCACAAAAAGCCCTTCGACAGAGCTTCTACTAGCCAATCATGAAACAGGATACGATGAACCTTGTCAAAAAGTGTGATAAGTGCTAGAGATTCACAAAGGTCCCCCAGGTTCCGCCAGCTTACCTGAAGCAAATGATGAGCCTGCGACCATTCGCTATCTGGGGAATAAATTTGATTAGGCCACTCCCAAAGGCACGAGGCAATTGCAAATACGCAATCGTGGCTATGGATTACTTCACAAAATGGGCCGAAGCAACGGAGCTCGCTGAAATTTCATCTTCAAAAGTTCTGAGTTTTGTCTAGAATAATATCATCTGTAGGTATAGGGTCCCTCAACAAATTGTCACCGACAACGGGACCTAATTCACAAGCGAGCAATTCGTCAAATTTTGCAATGATTTCAAGATTGTCAAGCGTTTTACTTTTATAGATCACCCGCAGAGTAATGGGCAAGTAGAAGCTATCAATAAAATCATTAAAAAGATCTTGAAAACTAGACTGGAGGCAAGAAAAGGAGCGTGGCCTGATGAGTTGTAGATGGTACTATGGGCATATAGGAGACTCCCTGTAGCTCCACGGGAGAAACCCCCTTCTCGATGGTCTATGGGTGCAAAACAGTGATACCCGCAGAACTCAAACTCGTAACACAACGGAGGATTACCTTCAACCAAAGCGACAACGACGAACTGCTCGCTGCGAGTTTGGACCTGGTAGAGGAAGCAAGAGACAAGGCTAGTCTTAAAGTTGCCACGTATCAACAGCGTATTGCAAGACATTATAATCAAAAAGCATGACCCCGGAGGTTCAAACCAGGTGACCTAGTTTTACACCTCATCCTGCCTGGGGCCCGCAAGCCTAGCGAAGGGACCCTAAGACCAAATTGGGAAGGCACATACTTAATAAAAAGAGCTATCAGTAATGGAGCCTACCACCTAGCAGACCTAAATGGAAGAGAATTCCCCCGTGCTTGGAACGCGAAGCACTTACGTCGGTATTACCAATGAGGATCGAAGGAATAGCTATGTAAAAATGTAGACCTCTCTCGAGACATTTGTGCAAGAAATAACAATTATGGAGCCCAGAGCATCGTGAGAGAACACGTTTGTAAGGTTGAAAAATAAAGATGGTGTATTTGAATCATCAAAGTTCGGAACCTCATATGCAAAAACCATTGTACCAATAAGTTACAGGCCAAAAAAAAAAAGGGGAAGGGGAAAAGACCCGTCCTAAGGTGCAGGATTTTCAGGGGCATCGGGAGTGGGCTTATCAGGAACCTCAGAGAGTGAAGCAGCAACCTCTTCTCTAAGAACTTCTGTCTCGGCACCTCTTTCCTCGTTCGGGGAACTGGTCTCGATGGCATCCTTCTTAAAAGATTCAATGGCCTCCACGACATGTGGTACAAAGAATAAGAAGTCCATCTCTGGATGCTTTTCCCATAAGGTGAAAAAGAAGGCCTCGCAAGTCTGCTGCCTTAACTCCCTAGCAGCAATAGCCACCCGTGAAGACATCTCTACCTTAGCAAGTCGAAGCTCTTTCTTCATCTCATCCAACTCCTTTTCGGCAGTTTCGGCCCTACGACTTGAAGAATCCACTTGTTGAATTGCATTCTCAGCGGCCTCATCGACTATCTGTAGGCATTTCTTCACCTGCTCCAATTCTATTTTAGCCTTCTTTAAGTCAATCAAAACATGCCCGAATGTCTCTTCAGTGATCTCATGACGCTGCACCTCGTCTGCAAGCTTAGTCTCTACCTCCTTGATTTTCTCACATAACTCCTGATTTTTGACAAGAGAAGCCGCAAGGTCATCCGCAAGTAAGGACTCCTTATCCTCTTGGATCCACACTAACTCCCCAATCTTCAACAGCGTCAAGACATTCTACAAAGAGAAGAAGAAGAAAAGAGGGGCATAAGTCGTAAACCGTAAAATAGCCATCAACATTGAAAGCAATAATTGAACCTTACCACGAGGCCGTGGTGAGCAGCGTACCCCGCGAGTCTCCCTATGGTGCAATCCTTAGCTTCCAGTACCCCGACCTTTTGCTTCGACCCCAAGATCATACTCATGCTCTGAACTAAAGTCAGAGCATACTCTTTGATTAGGGAACCAGCTTCTACAAGATGAGGAATGGATTCACCCTCACCACTGTGAGAAGATGCTTTCCTTTTACCCTTGTCATCCTTTCTTGTCTTGGGAAGAGGATCAGGTGGAATGAGGGTTTCATCCACACTTGTTGCCTCATATCGTAGCGGCGATGACGTCCCTCGAGGAGCAGCTACGGGTGGTGGTGGCAGTATAGTGATATCTGAATCCGTGTCACCAGGGGCAGGAACTTAGTCAGTAAGGGAGGGGAAAATTGATCTCGGGAGGTGGAAAACATCGCTTCGCACTGTAAGATGGCAAAGCCTTCAGGATAAGGTCCATGATGCTGTCATAATCATCGAAATCGACAGGTTTGACTTTTGACACCCACCGAATCCCGATTTCCTCTGTAACCTTGATGTCCAAGGGAGGTGCAAGTCTGTATAAGCAAAGTCAAGATTCGTTGGAACAAAAGTCACTCTTGAGATCGCTCACCAATCTGAAATCGTCCAAAACCTTGAGCTCCCTGGCCCCTAAAATGGGATTCTTACCGATCCCAACTGTAAAAAAAAAAAAAAAAAGGATGGTCAATGAAGATAGGTGTACGAGACAAAGAACAAACAGATCGAAAAATGTATCACTATATGCGATTGTTATCAGCTAACTTACCCAGAGAAAGAACGAAATCAAAAATTTTAAGATATCATAACAGAGGGTCGGATACATAAAACCAACGAGATTTGTAAGGCCCTACATTGGACTTGCCTATCGCGGCCCCCTTCGGTAAGATATCCTTGTACGATGTTCTCTTGGCCATAAGATAATACAGCCCGTCTGACACATTCGCACACCTGAGGTCATAAAGATAGCATAAAGTCTCAGGGGATGGTGGTGGCAGGCGATTACCCAAATGGATCAGAGCAAGGGAGACCAATAAGGCATATGAGTTAGGGGTCAGTTGGAACGGGCTAAGTTTCATTTTGTTCAAAAAATCAATGATGAAAGGAGGAACAGGAAACCTAAAACCAGCCGTAAAATGTGGCAAACTCATAGCAATAAAACCTCTAGGGGGATATACAGCGTAATCATCCACCGTCGGAACCATAACACTACATCCTCTGGGCACTTGATGGGAGTGAATAGTGAGCTAAACATCCCATAATCGTATCGTAGAAGTATAAAAATTAAACATGTGATGATCGTGAAGTTCTCTCATTACAACACCCGAAGGTTCTTGATGAGCCACGAATGTCGAGACCTCGCCCCTCCTATTAGGTGTCGCGTCATCAGTGTGTTGCATCATCGTCAACTCTGAGCTCGTCTCCATCTCCTCGTCATCCTCCCCTATTAGGTGATAGCATCGCACATGACCTGCTTCCATCTATAAAGGAAAAGAGTTGGTTAGGCCGCTGTGAGCGAGCCATACCAAAACTAAAAAGCCTAAGACCCCCACAGATCATAGGCTATGCGCAACCTGAGTCACCATGACAACAACCCAAACCACACTGGGGAGGGAAAAGATAGAGAAGAGGATGGTCCCGGGTTACGTAATCCTAAAACCTGATGGGAAACATCCAATGGCCCTAGGAACAACTGACAAGCCAACCTTACTGAACCAAGCAAGCCATAATCACAAAGAAGTAAACTAATAGTTGAACCTATCTCCTATCTGCTAACGGAGGAAAAGACCCCCAATAACCCGATAACAGAAAAATAAACTGAGACATGTTGTAGTTCCTTTAAGAAGGGAAGTCCGGTTAAAATGCAGTTGCAGCTCTGGCAAGGAAAGCCCCAAAATCAGGGATGAAGGCTAGAAATGAACCGAAGCAAGCAGGTAACTCCGAAGCTGGGCCAACAAGCCAGGAGTGAGAGAAAAGCTGAAATTGAAAAATTTTCAAATGATTCAAATGAGAAGGAGCAAGAGAGTACTCCAGGTATAAAAAGAAATAGCCCAACCATCAAATCAAAAGAACTATTGGTTACCTATAATCCAACGGCTGGGGGAATATGGAAATCAATAAATGACAGGACAGCAAAATGCATGAAAATTTGAAAACCATAATTACCCGCCATCATGAAAAGACGAAAAGCCATGCGTGCAGAGCAAACAGAAGAATTGGGCAGCTCAACGACTATCGCACGCCAAAGATCGAAGGGCAAGGAAACGATCTTGCATCCAAGTAATGCACCAGCCGTGCATAGAATTCTTACGTGAACCTCGTCTAAGTAATGTGCTTGCCCTCGCACAGAATTCTTGTGCGGATGACCTTGCATCCAAGTAATATGCAGAGAGCATAGAATTCTTGCGTGAGCCGCATTCAGGTAATGTACCTACCCTGTACAGAATTCTTGCACGGAATGACCTTGCATTCAAGTAATGTGCTGGCCACACAGAATTCTTATGCAGGTCGGGGGCTCGATAAATGATCTCACGTCCAAGTAATGTGTCAGTCATGCATAGAATTCTTGCATGAATCGTGTCTAAGTAATGTGCTTGCCCCCGCACAGAATTCTTGCACGGATGACTTTGCGTCCAAGTAATATGTTAGCCACACATAGAATTCTTGTGCAAGTCAAGGTTAGACAATGATCTCACGTCCAAGTAATACATAAATTTACATAGAATCCTTGCGCAGGATCGAGGCGAAGAAATTATCTCGCGTCCAAGTAATGTGCAAGCCCTACACAGAATTCTTGTGTGAAGCTGGTTCAGGAGCTCACGTCCATGAAAAGTTTCCATCAAACAAAAGATTCTCATGAACATTAATCATTATCGGAGGTTCGACAGACTAACCCTCTTAGCAAGTTTAAGGCCGGAAACGAAGACCAGGACATAACTCTCATCACGCGAAGCGAGCTGAGAGTTGGGGGGCTTATGTTATGGGCATTATTAGGATATAAGATTTAAGCAAGGTAGCGTCCAGGGGATGAATGTGATCAAACAAAGATAGGGCCCAGGGTAGAATCCAACTCCACCAGAAAGAGACTACGATCGCCAATCGAAAGCCACGAAGCCTCGCTATGTCATGGGACCTAAGACGTAAAGAGTTATAACCATGTCAACTAAGACCGATAAGGGACCAAACGAGGATGAAAGTAATGATCCTGGAACCTCGACCCATAATCTCCTTTTCAGCCCACCGCTAACGGACGACCGTACAAAGTCCAGTTAGTAATCTAAAATGTGCCAAAAAAATTGACACCTCAGGTCTCAGGCAATACACATCAGCTTCCCGAAAATCTGACAATGATTTGCCCAACATTAATTGTTTGACGACAAACATTTAATGCTATAAGCGACGAAGGTGATCATTTTGCCAATCAAGAAAATTACATTTGTAACCCTCTCCCTCACTATAAAT
>JANHAO010011361.1:0-17021 GCA_026873985.1 Saraca asoca | reverse complement strand
AACTGCTAAAGAAATTTCAATTTGATAAATGTAAACCTATAGGCACACCTATGAGTCCATCTTTAAAATTAGATCATGATTTGAAAACTGTTCAACATATCAAACTAATCCAAAAGAGTTACACCAATAAGCAATTAAAAGGAATTTTAGATACCTAGTAGGAACCAAACATTTAGGACTTTGGTAACCCAAGTCTGATACTTGTAGTTTATTAGGATATTCTAATGTAGATTATGTAGGGAGTAAAACAAATAGGAAGAGCACTAATGGAGCTTGTCAATTCATTGGCCACTCATTAGTTTCTTAGTCATGTAAAAAGCAAAATTGTGTTGCATTATCTATTGCTGAGGTAGAGTACATAGTAACTGGAAGTTGTTGTGCCTAGATTCTCTGGATGAAACAATAACTTTTAGAATATGGACTAAAATTTGAGAAAATTCCAATATTTTATGACAACACAAGTGCCATAAATATTACCAAAAACCTTGTAATGCACTCTAAGACTAAGTACATTCAGATCAGACACCACTTTTTAAGGGATCATATTCAAAAGGGAGATATTTTAATTGATTTTGTTCAAATAGATTTTCAATTAGCTGACATTTTTACAAAGCCTTTAGATGAAAAGAGATTTGTGTATATCAGAAGAGAAATTGGAATGATGAACCTTGAAGAAAGTGATCTTAACTAGTCTATTTTCTATTGCTTTATATTGTTTGCTATATACTTTTTAGTTATTATAACTTTGATCTTTTTCATTTGTTATGTTTTATCTTTAAATGCAAAATCTAACTTAGGCATTAGAGTTTCTTAAGTTTGTTTTGCAGGTTTATGTTTTAAGGACTTGAGGTAAAAGAATTAACAATAAATTATATTTATTTCTATATAAAAAATTGATTTCTAGACCCTAAATCGAATCCAGAATCAATTCACAATTTTTCTAGGATTTATTTGAGTGTTTGAATCGATTCATAGCTTAAAATTTGTATTTCAAATCTATTCTAAAACCAATTCAGAGGAATTTTCAATGTTTCTGTATGATCAAAAATTTCAAAAATTTTCAGTCTACTTACATGAATCGATTCCCTAATCAATTCAGAACACAAGTTAGTCAATTTTAAAGCTATTATTCCAATTTTGAATATATTTTAAATATTTTTACATCGTAAAATCATTTCAATACATTTTAAATGATCTAGTAAATAATTCAGGGGGAGTTATGAATTTTTATATTTCTTTAACTTGATTTTATTGTTGATATTAACTATTCTACTCTATATACTTATTGCTATACTTTGTTTCTTTTTTATGTTCAAAAAGGGGGAGAAAAAGCCAAAGCTTTATTTTAGATGATATCCTCCTTTAAAATTTTTTTTAACTTTGAACCTCATCTGAAATTATTTGTCACTATCAAAAAGGGGGAGATTGTTAGCTTAAGTTAACTTAGCCACATATTTTTCTTAGTTTTAATGTCGAAAAACAATTTTAATATGCAGTACTATCTGACAATATACTTTAGTGTTTTGATTTGATTTGCAGGTTCAAAGCATGTGATTCAAGAGATCCAAAATTAGATTTAGAAATTATTTTTTATAGGATCTTTTGTAAATAAATTCAAATGAGATTTGATTCAAATATTTATGTTTTAACTAATACAATGAGATACAAGTAAACTATTTGAATATATTTTTCAAACAAAGTCTTTTAAAGATATTTTCATAAGTATAGATTTTATAAAATTATTTTATACCTTGTGAATCGATTTACTAAAAAACTTCTGAAAAATTATATTAAAATTGATTCATCAATCAATTCATGAAGAAAAATTTTGAAAAATTATTTTTATTGAAGGTTAGGAATTTGACCTGAATCAATTCAGTAATTGATTCAAAACCTAATCACAAAAGGCTGTGATTTGATTACCAAACTAATTCATTAGTTGTAACCACTCTGAATCAGTTCACGAATCGATTCACCAATTGAAATTAGTTATTCTATTACAGTTAGTTATAATAGTTATAAAAACCTAACTACCTTTAGTTTTTTTAACCAATTTCATAGTTTTTCTTTCTTCTTCAAGTGCAAAATTCTCTAACAAAATAGAGCAAAACAAGATGGGTTTTATCTCACTATTTTTCTCAATCATTCAAAAGATTTTGAATCAAAACTCTGCTAAATTCATATTAGCTATTTGAGACTTCATTTCAGTATTTCTTACTTTACCTTAATTTGTTTCATCTTTTTCTGTTAAGATTTCTAGGTTGATAGAAATCTTGTTTAGGTTAGAAAAAGCCTATTTTAATTCTTATGATTTTTCTTAGCTAGCAAGAGCTTGCCATAATTCTTGTGTTTTGAACTGGCATTTCAAGAGCTTGTTTTAATCATGATAGTTTTGTTAATAAAGTAGTCTTTCGGTTAAGGAATGATCCAATGGAGTATACTTGAATTGCGATTTCAATTCAAGTTGAACCACTTTAAAAACCTTGTGTCTAAATCTTTACTTTTCTGTTCCTACATCTAAATTCTTACTGCATAACTATCAATTTGCATTCTGCATATTTCACTACTTAATTTTCTGTTGTACTTCTTAAATCAAGACAATATATCACAATCTTGTTGAATATAGAAAAAGATTCCATAATAAACAAATATGTATGTATATTCCCCTAAAGGAATAAGGGCAAGATCCAATTACATTCTATTTTAATTTAGGACCTATCAAACTTATTTCTTAATAGATATCTCAAAAGCTAGAGTGCAAAAACCAATGACAACTCCTTGGGATAGAATAGATTTCCCAGAAAAATTGTCTTTACACAAAGCCTCCTAACCTTAACTTCTTAGTCTGTAGGTTTCTAAGATTATCCAACATGACTCTAGTCAAGTAGATCTATTCTTTAGAAAGAATAGTGATAGTCCAAATATCCCTAGAGTAACTAAAATAGAAAACTGGCCCAAAATAGACAAATCTAGAAGATTTGTAACTTCTAGTTCAATAATGTCAGTAGATATATCTAGCCTTAAGAAGTCTTTATCTGTTGTTAATCTTAGAGGAATAGATTATACCTCTAGGATACCTAAACCAATTTATTCCAAAAATGTTTCAAAAGGAAAAGAACAATTTGAAGATGAAGAATTTGAAGAATCTTTATCTCTAACATGTTTTCAAATGATGAATGATTATCTAGAAACTAAGTGATTTTTGACCAAAAAGAATTTGTTTCTAAATTTCAAATTGATGTAAAAGCTTTAAAAGAAAATTTTCACTCAAAGGAATTTACTCCTCACAGAGAATGGTTTCTTTCAAATTTTCAAGGAAAATCCAAATAGCAAATTCATGATTTTTGGTTTAAATTTATGCGACAATTTAAAACAAATATTCTTTTCTTTGATTGGTTTGAGATCTATGCTGAAGGAAAACCTAAAATAGAATATCACTTGGGTAGGACAGTTAATGTTCACCATAGGACCAACCAAGTTTGGACAATTATCAAAGGAGAAAAATATGTTTTAGAGTTACCACCTCAGAAATCTTTCCAAATAGAAACTACAAATCCTGAAAACCTCTAGTAGCAGTACCCTTTAAGGTTTCCTCTAAAGACATACAGTCTTTGATGGAACAAAATAACTATACAAATAAGTATGTACAAACCTTAGGAACTCAACTTCTGGCTAGTGAAGTGTCAGAATCCTCAAAAGCCTTAACTAGAGACTAATAGCTCAACCTCTGTTTAAACCCTATGAAATTTCGTAGGATAAACAAAGAAATCTCAATAAAGCTTAGAGATCTAAGGAAATAGCTAAAATAGAAATAGCTAGAATGATAGACCAAATAGGTTAAAAGCTCTAAAAAACCCTTGTAGTCCCAGATACTCCTTTGACAGATTGGTCAAGTAGGAATAGTATAAGAAAAATTCAAACCATAGATAAAGCTTCTCAAATATCTTCAGACACTGAAGACTTGAAGATAGAAACTATCAAAATTGTTGCAAATTGGAGACCACCTAGGAATCCTCTAGGAAATTTTGCTTGATCAAACCTCATTAGAAAAGCCTCTCATTGTTTAGAATTCCTACAATGGAAATAGCATCTATGAATGGAACATTGATGGCAAATCAGAATATGAGATCCTAAATCTTCTCCAACAAATGACTATGGTTAGTACAGCCTACTAGACAACCCATGGATGTGACAATGCAATAGTTTTCCATGTCTTAGTAGCAAGTTTTACTAGCCAACTCAAAGGAATGTGGGACGAACATCTCACATAAATGGAAAAGGATCAAATTTTATCGGCGTCAAAACTGATGCAAATGGTTTAACTGTTTATGACTATGATGGAGATGAAATATCATATGCAGTAAACACCTTGATCTTTATGATCACTAAACATTTCATAGGAGATCCCAACCTATAGAAGGACAAAATTGCTAAACTACTATCAAACCTTAAGTGTAGAACCTTAGGAGATTTTGCATGATATAAAAATGCATTCTTCAGTAGGATCTACTCTAGGTTAGATAGTAATTAACCTTTCTAGAAAGAAATATTTCTTGTAGGAATCCCTAGATCCTTAGGAGATAAGGTTAGGGACAAAATTAGAAATAAGTTCAATAGGATCATCCTCTATGAATAACTTATGGACAACTTACTGCTTATGTCCAGAAAGTAGCCTTAAAAATTTGTCAAGATAACAAAATCCAAAGATAAATAGCCAAAGAAAGGAACCTCCATAGAAAAGAATTAAGATCTTTCTATGAACAATTTGGATTTACATGTCCAAAAACTTTCAAACCCAAGCATACAAGACAAACCAAATAAGCAGAGTCTAGTAAATCTAAGCAAGAGAAAAAAACCTTACAAAAAATATTGTAAGAAACCTAGATATACTCCCCCTCCCCCAAAATAGGACATTAGACCAATCTATTTTAAGTGTAATAGACCAGGTCACATAGCCAAATATTGAAGACTCAACAAGAAATTAAGGAAATTAGAGCTAGAAGAAAAGGTTTTAGATAAGATAAATAGTCTTCTAGTTGAAGAAACTTTTGAAAGTGAGGAATTCTCAGTATGAGTAGTAGAAATAGAAATAGAAAATAGCAAAGGAGTTTAACAAGAGGATTGTTGTTCTTCTAAAATAGAGGATACATCATCTTTTGAGAAAGAAATGTTCTTACAAAAGAACATGATCTTTTTTTTGAGTTTATTTGTCAGCTGCCAAATGATGAACAAAAGAAGGATTATCTCTAAAAGCTCAAACGGATAATAGAAAAGCCTTTCTTCCCAACCAAATAGGTTAGGGTAGACAAATATAAATTTAAGAATGTCTTAGATAGATTTAGTTTAGGAAATAGTAAACCTATCATAATTTAGGATTTGCAAAATGGATTAAATTTGCTAAAGCAAGGAGTGAAAAAATTAAAATAGCAACAACAATGTTGTGATTTAATTCTTTTGACTTTTTAAAAAAGTAAAGGGAAAGAATTACAAGAGAAGAAGAAATAAATGATCAAGTTTTCAAAATTACTTCCAATATTTCTATTAAAAAGTGGTATATCCTTATCAAATTGACTATTAAAAATAAGTATACCATTGAAATGGTAGCCTTGTTTGATACGAGAGCTAATCTCAATTGTATACAAGAAGGATTAGTACCAATTAAATATTTTGAGAAAACAAAAGAATGGCTCAGATATGCAAATGGGTCTAAGCTCCAAATCCAATTTAAACTTTTAGAATTGGTTGTTGCAAATTCTTCTTACAACATTAAAACCATTTTTTTGTTGGTTAAGGATATGACCAATAGAATTATCTTAGGTTCTCCTTTTATCCAACAGATTATGCATTTTTTTAGTTATTGATGAAGGTATAGTTACGGAAAACTTAGGAGAAAAAATTGTTTTCCAATTTTTCAAAAAACCAATTTTCAAATATTTGAATTTGGTCAAAATCAAAGAAAATCAAATCAATTTTCTTTCTGAAGAAATCTCTTTTAAAAAGATAGAACAACTTTTGGAAACACTAATTGTTAGAGAAAAAATAGAGTCTTTACAAAAAAGGATTGAATATCAAATTTGTTCTGACTTACCAAATGCATTTTGAAAAAGGAAACAACATATGGTAGAGTTACCATGTAAAAAGGATTTTTCTGAAAAATAGATTCCTATAAAAGTTCACCCAATTTAAATGAATCAAGAACTTCTAGACTATTATAAAAAAGAAATAAATGATCTTTTGACAAAAGGAATTATCAAGAAATCTAAAAGTCCTTGGTCATGTTCTACTTTAAATGTCAATAAAATTGTAGAAATTGAACAGGGAACTCCAAGGTTAGTAATTAATTACAAACCTCTAAATGAAGCCTTACAATGGGTCTAATATCCTATTCTAAATAAAAAGGATCTATTGAATTACTTGCATTCAGCTAAAATATTTTCCAAATTTGATATGAAATCTAGTTTTTGGCAAATACAAATCAAACCTGAGGATCGGTACAAAATAACATTTATGGTACCATTTGGGCAATATGAATGGAACATAATGCCTTTTGGCCTAAAAAGGCACCCTCAGAATTCCAAAGAATTATGAATGATATTTATAATCCATTTACAAATTTTATCATTATTTACATTGATGATGTTCTGATTTTCTAGCATTGAACAATATTTCAAACATTTAAATATCTTCCTGGATACTACTCAAAGAAATGGACTTGCTGTTTCTCAAAAGAAAATCTCTTTATCTCAAACAAAAATTAGGTCTCTTGGTCATTACATTTCCAAGGAACTATTACACCAATTAAGAAAGCAATCCAATTTGCTGACAAATTTCTAAGCCAAATTCTTGACAAAAAATTTTTATTTGATAAGTCTACGTTGTTCTTCTTGAAATTGTGTTGAAATAATTGACAATAAAAAAACTAAATTTTTATTTCACACCATAACACAATTATTTGAATTTTTTAATGGCATAAGATTGTGAGAAATGTAAAGTGAATTTTGGACTTTCTTTCGGTTCTTATCACCAGTTATTTTGGTTTTTTGTTTGAACTTTCACAAATATATATTTATTTTTGGTCTATTTAATGTGAAAGTGATTGGAAGGAAACATTAAGGGCTTATTCAAGTGAAGATAAGTGCTTTGTGATAAAATTGTTTGAATTTTTCATTAATTCTGGTGGAAAATGTCTTGTTACAGAACCGTTATTTTATGCTATTGAAAATTTGTTAATTTGAATTGTCAGTAAGAATATTTTTGGAAATTTTGAAGTTTCTTTTTTTTTATGTTGTTTGTTGCCATGCTTTGATTGTTTTGTCTTTTCTCCATTGAAATTGGATAGAACCATTGCATTTGTCCATGCTAAAGTTATAAGGTGATTTTATAAGGTGACCCTAAAGAAAGAAAATTAAAACAAGCAAGCAAACAAATGAATGGAAGCAGGGATTACAAACAGACTACAAAAGAATTTTTTATTAGAATTTAAATAGAAAAATTACAAGTTAGGCAAAACTCTAGACAGCTCTAGAGATTGCTTAAAGGAAGTGACCACTTCTAAATTTTCGGATGCCCCTTCCTTGAAACCGGGGGTCCATTTATAAGAAATTTTACATTTTACTATTTGCTGCAGTTTTGGCCCTGTGAGGCTACAGTGACATGCTACAGTAGACTAACAGTGACATGCCATAGTAGACTAATTTGTTGCTTTTCAAAAGTTGTCTGCCATTCTGAAAATATTCCAATTCCTTTGGCTAGCTATTTGCCATTTCTAAAAATATTCTAATTCCTTTGTCAAGCTCTTTAATTTGCATTTGCATTTGGTTGCCATTGGAATTTCATCTACTGACACTTTATCTTGTTTCTTTCTGTCGACATTTGAATTTGCCTTGAATTTGAATTTTGTTTTCATTGCATCACTGAGATTAATTCTAAAACAATCATCTTCATTGGATTGGGCATAATTCTTTGTTGCTTCTGGGTCATTAGAAGCATAAGATTTTGCTTCTTCAGTACTTGTGAATTGTTGAAGAATTTCTTGCAATTTTAAGACATACTCTTACTTGGAAGAGATTGAAGCTAGAGAAGCTGCAATTTATGATTTGTTTTGGAGGAATTGTTGACTTCCTTCTTTTGCATTTTTGTGGAAATGTGGATTTTCTTGAAACTACTTTTGGATCTCATTAGTATGCACTTTGCTGGCATACTTGTATGAACACCACCATTTGACAAAGAGCTTCCTCTGTAATATTGGCCATTTGGACAAGGCATTTTCATATGAATATTGATACTTCCATGAAAAATACCATGATAGTCCAATCTTTGAGAAAAATTGAAGAAGAATGGAAAAATTTCTATGATTGAGATTATCAAAATAGGATTTGAAAGTATTCCATCCTTCTGCAACCTTTTCAGGAAAAATTTTAAGGATAGGATCATAAATATCCCACCACCTAAAAAACCAATTTGGGAATTTATATTTTTTGCATTGGTTAAAGAAAAATAGCCAAGAGTATTTTTAATTTTTATTTTGGTAAAATATGGCATTATATCAGGCCTTTTGATAATCCCAGTATGTATAACCATATGGTTCTCAAGGCATTAAAAACTTTTTAATTTGATTAAGGTCTTTACCCCAATCAGTTGGAGAAATAATTTTTTCAATTTGAAAAGTTAAGTAAACAAAATCAATTTCACCCCCTTTGGAGACATTATGTTTAATCTTGACTGAATTAGTATCAATCAACATTAATTGATAAAAATCCCTTATTTCAGTAAAGGTTTCTGGGATGAAGTGAAACCATTTTGGAAATTTTTTTAGGAAAACCTTTTTGGGATCTTTGTCCCAATATTCTGGTTCCATTTGGATAATATTTTGTGGAATTGGCTTTTGGACATATTTGGAGACAATTTTGGATGGTTGGGGATCAGTGGTGGTTATTTGCTTTGATGAAGTACTAGCAACAATTTTTTGGTTTTTCATCTTTTCAATTTGTTTGAGAATTTTTGCTTGTTCAAGAACTAGGTTCTTGGTTTGATTTTCCTCTTCAACTATATCAGCTCAAGACTTTTTGGTGAGGGTTAAAGGTTTTTGTAGTTGGAAGGCTATGGCTTGAAAGGTTTCAATTAGTAGGTCATGGTCTTTTAGGGTTTAGCTTTTTGAAACAATTTGGTTTCCCTTATCTTGGAAGGATTTAGATTTGGATTTGGGATCCGACTATGGATCCTTGTTTTTCTCCTTGTCTCGCTCTTTCTTAGGAGTCATTATTTTTCCTGCAAGAATTCACGAGTTAAGACATCTAGTAAAGAATTTGAAGAACCCTTGATTTATTCAATATCAAAATCAAAAGTAGATAAGATAGCTTGCCATCTTGCAAAAATCTATTTTGATGCTAAATTCTTAACATCTTTTTATAAAACATCTTTTACAAATCTACAATCAACTCTAACAATAAATTTTTGGTTAAAAAGATCAGTTTGAAATTTTTTTATGCATAAAACTATTGCCAAAATTTCTTTTTTGATAGTTGAATAATTTTGTTATGCATGATTCCAATGCTTTAATGTAAAAGCAATAACTTATTCTTTTGAGTTCTTCTTTTGCTTGAGGATTGCTCCATATCCTAAATCTAAAGCATCTATTTCAACAATTTTTAATACAAATGGATTAGAGATTTACAAGCATGAAAGACTTTTGACGTGAAGTTTGATCCTTCTGACAACATTTGTATGAACATCTGTCCAAGGAGGAGGATTCTTTTTGAGATGTTCATGCAAAGGTTGTATGATATTAGCCATTTCAGGAAAGAATTCTGAGACATAATTCAAACATCCCAAAAATCTTTGCAGTTGAGTTTTATCAAGAATTTGATTTGAAAATTTGTCGACAAACTGAATTGCTCTCTCAATTGGTGCAATAGTTCCCTAGGAAATGTAATGCCTAAGAAACCTAATTTTTGTTTAGAATAAAGAGATTTTCTTTTAAGAGATATCAAGTCCATTTTTTTGGGTAACTTCTAGGAAAACATTTAAATGCTTAAAATGTTGGTCAATGTTCTGGGAAGAAATTAAAACATTGTCAATGTAAACAATTATAAAATTTGTAAATAGATTATAAATATCATTTATGATTCTTTGAAATTTTGAGGATGAATTCTTAAGGCCAAACAACATTACATTCCATTCATATTGACCAAATGGAGCTATAAATGTTGTTTTATACCCATCCTTAGGTTTGATTTGTATTTGCCATAAGCCAGAATTTAAATCAAATTTGGAAAACATTTTTGCAGAATATAAGCAATTCAATATATCCTTTTTATTTGGAATTGGATAGCAGATCCATTGCAAGGCTTCATTTAGAGGTTTGTAATTGATTACTAATCTTGGAGTTCCTCAATAAATTTCTGCATTCTTATTGATATAAAAAGCAGAACATGACCAAGGACTTTTGAAATTTCTAATAATCCCTTTAGCTAAGAGATCATTGATTTCATTTTTGCAGTAGTCCAAAAGTTCTTGATTCATTTGGATTGGACGAGCTTTTATAGGAATTTGTTTTTTAGAAAAATCTTTTTCATATGGCAAATCTACCATATGTTGTTTTCTTTTCCAAAAAGTATTTGGTAAATCATAACAAATTTGATTTTCAATTCTCTTTTGTAAATATGTTATTTTATAGTGAACAACTAGCGCTTTTAGAAGTTGTTCTATTCTTTTGAAGGATATTTCTTCAGAAAAAAAATGATTTGATTTTCTTTGATTTTAACCAAATTCAGATCCTTGAAAATTGGCTTCTTGATAAATTGGAAAACAATTTTCTCCCTTAAATGCTCAGTTATTATTCCTTCATCAGAAATTAAAAAAGGCATAATTTCTTTGATAAACGAAGAACCTAATATAATTTTGCTAGTTATGTCTTTAACTAACAAGAATGTAGTTGTAATTTTGCAAAAAGAATTTGTGATTATAACATCAGATAATTTGAACTGAATTTGAAACCTAGATCCATTAGCAAACCTAAGTCCTTCTTTGGCTTTTTCAAAGTATTTTGTAGGCACAAGTCCTTCTTGGATACAACTGAGATCAGCTCCTAATCAAATAAAGCTATTGTCTCAATAGTGTACTATTTTTTATAGTCAATTTGACTGGGATATACCATTTTGGATGGAAATACCAAAAGATATCTTATAGAGTTTTTGTGAAATTTCTTCTTCTAGTATTTATTCCACTTTTTCTTTACCTTTTTGAAGAGTTGAAAGGATTAAATTAGAATGTTGTTATTTCTGTTTTAATTCTTTCAGTTTTTCTTTTAAAAGACTAAGTTTGTGCTGCAAATCTTGGATAGTAACTGGCTTACTATTTTCTAAACTAAATCTATCTAAAACATTCTTAAAGTTGTATTTGTCTATCCTAATTCCCTTGGTTGAAATGGGTTTTTCTATTATTTGTTTGAGCCTATAGAAATATTCCTTTTTTTGTTCATCATTAGGTAATTGGCAAATAACTTCAAAGAGAAGATCCTATTCTTTGGTAAGGACATTTATTTCCTTTCCAGAAGATGATGTTTCTTCCATTTCAGAATAACAATCCTCTTGTTGAACTACTTTGTTATTTTCTATTTCTACTTCTGCTACTTCGATCAAAGATTTACTAGTATGAGAAGTTTTTATTTCTTCAATTAAAAGATTATTTATTTTCCCTAAGACTACTTCTTCTAAATTCATTTCTCTCAATTTTTTGTTGAATATGCAATATTTGGCTATATGACCTGGCCTATTGCATCTAAAACAAACTAGCCTAATATCTTGATTTAGAAGAGGGGTGTACCTAGGTTTCCCACGATAGCCTTTTCTATTGGATTTCCTTTCTAGCTTAGGATTCCTAGATTCTATTTCCTTTTGTTTTGTTCTTATCTTATGTTTAGGATTGAAGGTTTTTGGGCAAATGAACCCAAATTGTTCACAGAAGGATTCTAATTCCTTCCTTTTTAAAGTTCTTTCTTTTGCCAATTGTCTCTGAATTTTATCATTTTAGCAAATTTTTAGAGCTATCTTCTGAACATATGCTATAAGTTATCCATCAGTAAGTTACTCGTATGGGATAATTTCATTGAACTGATTTCTAATTTTATCCCTAACCTTATCTCCTAAAGACCTAGGGAGTCTTACAAGGAATTTCTCCTTCTAAAAAGGTGGGGGTACTATCAGACCTAAAATAAATCATGCTAAAGAATGCATTTTTATATCATGTAAAGTTTCCTAAGGTTCTACACTTAAGATTAGATAGTAGCTCTGCTAATTTGTCCTTCCGTAGATTGGGGTCTCCTATGAAGTGTTTGGTGATTGTAAAGACCATGGTATTTACTACATCTGAGATTTCTTTTCCATCAGAATCATAAACAGTAAAACCATTTGCATTAGTCTTAATCGACTCTAAAATTTGATTTTTCTCTATTTGTGTGAGATGTTCATCCCACCATTCTTTGAGTTGGCCAGTAAAACCTGCAACTAAGACATGAACCACGATTATATCATCACATCCACAGGCTGTTTGGTAGGCTGTACATACCATTGTCATTTGTTGAAGCAAATTTAGACTTTCATATTTAGATTTACCATCTATGTTCCATTCATAAATGTTATTCCCATTGTAGGAATTCTGAATAATAAGAGGTTTGTCCATTGAGATTTGATCAGGGAAATTTGGTATAGGGTTTCTAGATGGCTTCCAATTTGCTACAATTTTGATTGCTCCTATTTTGAGGTCCTCAGTATTTGAAGATATTTTAGAACCTTTGTCCAAAGTTCGAGTATTCCTACTCAACTTATCTATTGGAGGAGTATCAAGAATAACTACAGATTTGGAGAGCTTTGGATTTATTTGTTCTAACATTCTGTCTATTTTTAGCTTAAAGATTTTTTCTAACCTTTAAGGTTTGTTGAGTTTCTTTACTTTTCATGAGGAATTTCATATGGTTTAAACAGGGGTTTTTCCATCTATTTACTAGTTGAGGTTTTAAAGGATCCTGTAATTTCACTAGCTAAGAGTTGGGATCCTAAAGTTTGAACTTATTTGTATAGTTATTTTGTTCCATCAAAGATTGTATATCTTTGGAGGAAATGGGATCAGCAACCTCCTTTGCCATAAAGGGTGCTGCTACTAGAGGTTTTTCTGGATTTGTAGTTTTTATTTGGTATGGTTTCTGGGGTGGTAACTTAGAAATTACCTTTTCTTCTTTGATAGTTGTCCAAGTTTGATTTGTCCTAGTATTGACACTAATGGATTTACCAAAAAGGTAATCTATTTTTGGTTTTCCTAAGACATATACCTCAAACCAGTCAAAAAATGGAACATTTGTCTTAACTATTTTAAAAATTTGATCCATTTGTCTTGAATTTAGTCTAAATCTTCCTTTTGAAAGTATGAAAAATACCATTCTCTTTGAAGAGTATTTTCCTATAAGTAAAAGTTATTTTTCATAACTTTTATATCAATTTTGAAGTCAAAAAAACTATTTGCTTGGTCCAAATTCATTTGACATTTAGATAACCACCCATCATTGTAGAGTAGGTTGGAGATAAAGGTTCTTCAATTTCTTTATCTTCAACTTGTTCCTTTCCTTTTGAAGTATTTCTTGAGTAAATTGATTTAGGTATTCTAGAGGTATTATCTATTCCTCTAAGATTAATAGCAAATAAGGACCTTTTAAGGTTAGATATATCTACTGACATGGTTGAGCTAGAAGCCACTGATCTTCTCGAATTTTCTAATCTGGGTAGTTGTTCTTGTTCAGTTACTTTAGGTATTTCTAGACTATTTCTTTCTCTAAAGAATAGATATACTTTTTCAAAGTTATATTGAACTATCCTGGCCACTTCTGAGCTAGTGATTTAAGGATAGGTGGCTTTGATTACCGACCATCCTTTTGGGTAATCTATTTTATCCCACAGAGTTGTGAAAGGCTTTTGTATCCTAGCTTTGGAGAAATCTATTATGAAATAAGTTGTTTCTCCCCAAGGACTAGGTGGTTTCAATATTTTTGAATATTGAGTGTTGTATAATTTGTATTAGATCCTGTAGGTAATCACAACCGATATAGATCCTAGAATCATATTATCCCCATGTAATTTGACATTTAATATTAACAAGTTATTTCTATGGGTTTCCCTAAGACAAACAGGAATATCAGGGAAACAGTTGAAATATATTGGTCCTTGAGGGACACTAGTTTCTGCGACTCCCAACAAGGAATCATCAAAATTGAAAGGCAAATTCAAATGTTAGCAGAAAGAAACAAGACAAAGTGTCGGCAGATGAAATTCGAATGGCAACCAAATGCAAATGGAAATTAAAGAGCCTAACAAAGGAATCAGAATATTTTCAAAAATAGCAAATAGCCAGCCAAAGGAATCAAAATATTTTCAGAATAGCAGATAACTTTTGAAAAGCAACAAATTAGTCTACTGTAACATGTCACTATTAGTCTACTATAGCATGTCACTGTAGCCTCGTGGGGCCAAAATTATAGCAAATAGTAAAATGTAAAAATTTTTATAAATAGATCCCTAGTTTCAAGGAAGGGGCATCCAAAAATTTAGAAGTACTCACTTCCTTTAAGCAATCTCTAGAGCTATTAGGAGTTTTGCCTAACTTATAAGTTTTCTGTTTAAATTCTAATAACAAATTCTTTTGTAGTCTATCTGTGATCCCTGCTTCCATTCATTGGTTTGCCTGTTTGTTTTAATTTTCATTCTTTAGGGGTCACCTCCACAGGTTCTGGTATTAGAGCCATGAGGGAAGTAGAGATGGAAATATGAATAGAAAATTATGTTTGCCTTTATCAAGTTTATGCTAGTTTTTGAATATGAATAAAGATTCTGGATAAGCTGATAGCACTTAGCAAAACATAAGTTCATAAAGAGGTCCGTAAGTCTAGTCTGAATATTTTAAGGGCCATCAAAGCCTCTGTCTCCTATGTTCTCATGTTGAGCATAAAAAAGGACAAGAAATCCAAAACCTAAAATTCATATTGTAATATTAGCATTTAATTCATATGGCAAGGTAATTTACTATTCACATTTGTACCTCTATGAAACCCAAAAGCTTTGATATTAGGCATGGAGATTTTACTATCTTATTATGCATCGTTCTCTTTATTCCCGCTTTTCTTTCTCATCATCTACTGCATCAACTTCCAAGATCAAATTTAAAGAAAATTCAAAATCGATTTATAAAGAACAAATTGATTTTGAATATTTTAACAAGCAAATTTGATAACTGGGAAATCCCAAGAATCCCAGATAAGAAACTTTACAAATCTTGTTTTCAATTTTTTAACAAATCAACTTTTGTTATTAAAATTGAAGAAAAAATTCTTGACATTAAACCACAGAAAGAGGAATTTGTTCTACTTTTCAAAAAAGATTTTGATAAACAAAGAACCAAATATAATTATTTGCATATCGAATGTGTTCAAATTGCTGCTAGACATATGACTAAGTTAGGCTTAAATACTGCTATCCTGATAGTTCTTAGGGATGGTAAACATTTAAATTTTGATGATTCCTTGTTGGGAGTAACAGAAACTAGTGTCTCTCAAGGACCAATATATTTCAACTGTTTCCCTTATATTCCTGTTTGTCTTAGGGAGACCCATAGAAACAACTTGTTAATATTAAATGTCAAATTTCATGGATACAATATGATTCCAGAATCTATACCGGTAGTGATTACCTACAGGATCCAATACAAATTATACAACACCCAGTATTCATGAATACTGAAATCACCTAGTCTTAAGGGAGAAACAACTTATTTTACAATAGATTTCTCCAAAGCTAGGATACAAAAGCCTTTCAAAACTCCGTGGGACAAAATAGATTACCCAAAAGGATGGTTGGTAATCAAAGCCACCCATCCTCAAATCACTAGCTTAGAAGTAGACAGGATAGTTTAATATGACTCTGGAAAAGTAAATCTATTCTTTAGAGAAAGAAATAGTCTAGAAATACCCCAAGTAACTGAACAAGAAAAACTACCTAGATTAGAAAATCTGAGAAGATCAATGGCTTCTAACTCAACCATGTCAGTAAATATATCTAGCCTTAAAAGGTCTTTATCTACTATTAATCTTAGAGGAATAGATAACACCTCTAGAATACCTAAACCAATTTACTCAAGAAATACTTGAAAAGGAAAAGAACAAGTTGAAGATGAAAAAATTGAAGAACCTTTATCTCCAACTTGCTCTACAATGATAGGTGGTTATCCAAATGTCAAATGAATTTTGACCAAGCAAATAGTTTTTCTGACTTCAAAATTGATATGAAAGCTATGAAAAATAACTTTTACTCAGAGGAAAATACTCTTCAAAGAGAATGGTATTTTTCATACTTTTCAAAAGGAA
This sequence comes from Saraca asoca, assembly GCA_026873985.1. NCBI lineage: Eukaryota > Viridiplantae > Streptophyta > Magnoliopsida > Fabales > Fabaceae > Saraca > Saraca asoca. The sequence continues at coordinate 619 of JANHAO010011361.1, read as the reverse complement.
GATTTAGACCAAATTCAAGACAAATGGATCAAATTTTTAAAACAAGTTAAGAAAAATGTTCCATTTTTTGACTGGTTTGAGGTATATGCCTTAGGAAATCAGAAATAGATTACCCTTTTGGTAAATCAATCAACGTCGATACTAGGACAAATCAAACTTGAATAACTATCAAAAGAGAAAAGGTAATTTCTAAGTTACTACCCCAGAAACCATTCAAAGTAGAAACTACAAATCCAGAAAAACCTCTGGTAGTAGCACTCTTTATGGCAAAGGAGGTTGCTGATCCCATTTCCTCCAAAGATATCAATCTTCAATGGAATAAAACAACTATACAAATAAATATCTTTAAGCCTTAGGATCCCAATTCTTAGCTAGTGAAATTGTAGGATCTTCTAAAACCTCAACTAGTAAACAGATGGAAAAACCCATATTTAAACCATATGAAATTCCTTATGAAAAGCAAAGAAACCTCAACAAACCTCAAAGGTTAGAAGAAATCTTTAAGTTAAAAATAGACAGAATGTTAGAATAAATAGATCAAAAGCTCTCCAAATCTATAGTTATTCCTGATACTCCTCCAACAGATAAGTCGAGTAGGAATATTCAAACCTTGGACAAA
>JANHAO010011360.1:0-17015 GCA_026873985.1 Saraca asoca | reverse complement strand
CCTTAGAAAATCCTTAGAATAGCCTAATTGAGAAATTAGCTGGAACCTCAAAATTTTGGGTGTAAATAAGTTCAATACTTTAACAGCAATATCTTTGGAACAAAACAATCATAGAAATCCCAAGTTTCTTCAAAAATTTCTCATAAGGGTTTCAACTCAATTTCTTGAAAACTTGATATAGAGTTACTATAAAATGAATCTTATGCTTTAGAAATACTCACTGGAGTTTAAAGTGCTAGAGACTAGCTCGTCAGCAGCAGAAACTTCACCGGCAAGCTGAAAAAGTTGCTAGCCGAATAGTAATAGAACAAAGGGAGGAAAGCTATTGGAGGACACCAGAGGAGGGAAAGGAGTTAACCGACAGTGGCTAGATGGTCGAGACGTGACCGAAGGAAGAAAAGCTGAAGGACTAAGGAAAACTGGCCGAACGTAGCAACAGTGGTCGGACGTCCAAAAAACAGCATGCATCGGGAGGAAGAGATACTAGAGAAGATGCCAGAAGAAGGAACTCGCTGGCCGGAAAAGGCTTGGACGGCAACAGGATGGCAAGCTGCAACAAACCAAATGCAGAAGCAGCAGTGTAGAGGACTGGCAGCTAAACATGGAAGGAGGGAAGTTTCCAGAAAGAAAAAGCTAGCTGAGGAAAAATATATACTAAACTAGAAATGGAAAAAATTATAGTCTGACTTCAAAACTTTCCATTAACTTCAAATAGGCCCCTTTGAAAAATAAGAAATTACATTATGGCCTTAACAAAATTTAAGACTTTTCAATTTAGTCCCTCAGTAACTTTTTTTGTTTGTTTTTTTTGAGGTATTACATAGATTCAATGCTTGAAAACCTATCGCAACATGTTAATATTGCGGCAACTCTAATATGCGCTATTGTTGGAGAGAAAATTCAATAAATTTTATACTTAACTTAAATGGTCATAGAACTACACTATTAAAAAGCTTTTACCATTTAGAGTAATATTGACTCAAATGGAGTTGTTTTGCCTTATGATATATTTACTTAATGGGAGTGCATATGTAATAATTATATTATGTTAATTCCCATGAACTATATATCCACTTATAAGTAGGCTTTTACCATTTAAAGTACTATCGACTCAAATGGGCTTAGTTCAACCTTGTGATGTCTTGGATCAGTAAGAGCATAAATGAATGACAAATGTTATCATAATAATGTTTCATTCCCATATAATCTTGTTGAGCACAATTATAATGAAATATATGATATACTGCTTAATTATAACATAGGGACATTTTGACCTGGTCTCAATTTTGTTGTGCTAACATATATTGTAAAACCTTAGTAATGTATCTTTGATGAGATTTATATGTGATTACATTTGGCATTATGTATTTTTCTATTATTCATATCCAAATTTCGTTTAGTTATAAAAGTATAAGTCTTAGCATGTGTGACATTAGTGTCTCTATTGGATACTATGATTTGTATGTTAAAAGGTAATGATCTTATTGTCGACCGATGGTTGTATAGTGTCAAATCATTATTTGACATTCATTATCGTTGTTGTAATTCATGATATTATTTTTCTAGACCTATGTTGTCCAAATGGGAGATTAATGAAATAATATTCTAGACTAACATTATCAATCAATTTATTATAAGTTAGATTATAAAATGTCAAATAATATTTTTTGTTTACCAGCTTAAATATGTGATCATATTGTTATTGGATTTTAATATAATCTATTGTTATGTGAATCTTGTTTGTGGGGCTATTAATGATAGGAAGGCTAGCCTAGTCCATTCCCACAAGAAGAGGTCCTTACTCTTACCCTATATGTTATTGTTGTTGCCCCGTTAAAATGGCAGACTCTAACCTAATGATAACATATAGGGTAGAGAGGAGTTAATCTCTTTTTTCTTCTTTTTCATAGATAATTATGGATAGAGACTATGAATAACAATTATGAATATCATATTATCACTAGGTCCATGGTCAATTGCAAATTTATTATTTTACACATATATATATATGTTATAAGATATGATTATGTCTTAATATTTTGATGGCTCCAATTATTTTTAGTACAACATTCAAAGTTTGATATAAAAAAAAACCTTCAAAACTTTTTTCATTTCTATATAAAAGTTATAACTTTCTATAAAAAATACAAAAATATGAAAATTTTCACATAAATTATAAGAATACTTACCAACATGTATTTTTTAGGTGCATATTAATGCATAATTCATGTACTAATCATACTAGTAGATATAAAAAAAAAATCACCTAAATAGCCTTGAGGGCTAAAAAAAGATTGGAAATTCTTAAATTTACATCTAAGGAGCATGAACTCAGTCTCTTATTAATATGAAAAAATGAGCACATCACTAAACCAATCTCTAATACCAAAAGTTTAATTGTCTCATAACTTAATAATTGTGTAAAATAAGGTAAAATATTGTGTAAAAGTTTAGTTTTTCCTCATCTTTTAAATAATTGGTAAAGAAAATTCTTTTTATATGTTAACAACCAATGTTGGGTGATGGTTTTAGGTGAAGGCTCCTATGCAAACTTTCTAAGTTCACCTTTTGGAAGGAAGAGGATGATGGGGTGTAGCATTGGCATTGGAAGGCACAAGAAATTTTTGGTATTTTTCTCAAATGCCCTTGGTGTCTTTAGAGTTTACTAAGATTTAGAGATTGTTTGGTTGACAAAAAATTAGGTGAGCAATATAATTTTTTGGGAAGTAAAAGGTGTGTACATTGTTTGGTTGACCATTGATTGGTAAAATAGAAGAAGTAGGTTTTCTCGAGAAGTTGCTTACCCACCCTTCCCTAAGAAAGAAGAACTTCCTGCGGAAACTTTCAATTCTCATTATCAATCAAACAACTTTGAGTATTTCTCAGGAAGTTCATAAGGAAATTTACTTTCTAGGAAGTTCAACTTCCCGCAGAAACTTACTTCCTATGTGAATCAAATGACTCCGTAGAGTGCAACAAGAGTAGGATGACATTATTGCATATAGAAAACAGGGGTTGGAATGGGTGTGTGGGTAGATGCAAATCTTATGTTACTATTTATGAACATAATGGCATCCAATAAAGTCGCATACAAGTCATACATTAGTTCCCACCAAGCATACATATGTCCACCTCATGCAAAACTATCATAAAATCATATAACACAATCATACTTTAATGCAATGCTTCTATGCACTTATTCACATGCAGATCTTAAGTTACTACTTGTGAACATAATGGCATCCAATACATCCACCATGCAGGTTATACGTTAGTTCCACATGGTATACGTATGTGCCATAACCTCATGCAAGTCTAACACAAAATCATCAAACACGATCATACCCTAATTTAATACTTCCATATATTCATATAAGTTTTTATGCAACATTTTATGAAAAAGTTACAAGAGATTGTACCGGTCCAAAGCAAATCCATTTTATAGTATTCCTAGGACAATTCTTTGCACATGTATTTATATCTTTTCCATGATTGCATTTAGAACTTTTAGCGAAAATTTAGCATAAATGGGTGGGAGAGGTGAAATTTTTTTAGCATAGTTCTACGAGGCACTTGACCTTTTAAGAGATTGAATGTTTTTATCATTGGATTATCTTTTTCAAACCTCAAAACAAATTGGTCAAATAAAAAAAATATAAATCTTAATACAAAAAGGACAATTTAATAATAAAAATATTTAATTTTTTAAGAGGTCAAACTTCTCGTAAAATTATTCATTTTTTAATCTAAATCTAGAATTTTAAGTGATAATGAATCTTTTGTATATAAAAAAATTATTAAAAAAACTAGTATTTAAAGAAAGATTAAACACTAATTGTTGTTAACGTGTCATATTATAATTAATTTGTTGAGAATGAATTTTATATCAAAGATGGCTTCCCATTTACCTGTCCTTATGTAAAGTGAAAAAAATAAAATGGTGCAAACTGAACCTAAAGGCATTTGTGCATGGATAGAAATGAAGGTTTCATATAAGCATTAAAGCATGTAACACTCACAAGCTAGCAAAAATGGTATTTAAAAAAAAAATGTATTAGCCGTATGAGCATTGAGTAATTGTTAAAGCAGTACAATTTTTCAAAATTTGATATTCTTCTATTATCGACAAAAATATGTAATATGGTTCAATGTCCACAAAAATAATAGTAACCTAACTAATTATAAAAAATGATTAAAGCATAATTTTCACCCTTCAACTTTGATTTAGGTTTCAATTTTACCCCCTTAATTTTTATAGGGTCTAATTTTGATCTCTAACTTCAAAAAATAAAATAATGTTAGACTTTTGTTAATAAAATCAACGAGAATGACAAAAAAATCTAATATGACATTATTTAACCTTATCATGGAGCCAATGAGGTTGTTTGAAAAATAGTTTTCTCTTTATCAGTGTTGTTTATTTAAGTGATTTTAGAGGATTAATCATGTCAATCCATTGATTTGAATATTTGGCAAATAGTTTTTTCAATCAACAAATTGAATCTCAGCCTGTTAATTTGAAAAAGTTGAGAAATTGTGAAAAAAGACATCCTTATTCATAAGTTATACAATTTTTAACACATCTCCCTTTTAAATATATAATTTATTTCTTAAAAGAAAACTTAATAAATATAATAACATATAATTATTTATTTTTAAATGAAAAATCTATTAAATATAATAAACTATAATTATCTTGAAGAAAATTTTAATAAATAAATAATTGTAATGATTTTTTTTAAAAGAAAATTTAATTTAATAAATAATATATTAAAATCTAAAATATTATTCAAACACAAGAATAGTCAAATAAATTACAAATATACTCATATCTTTATTTGTTATTTTATATATAAACAGTTAATAATAAACAATTAATTTTACTAAGATATTTATACAAATAGGTAATACTATCAACTGGTTAAATCCACTATCAACTAATTGTTAATATAATTCTGCTGACTATTAAATAGGATTAATGTAGCAAATTAGTTTTGGTGCATTAAAACTTTTTGTCTCAAACAAAACTACTACGCTTTAATACCCTTAAAAGCTTTGGAATTTATCCATATAATACAAGTGCTTCCTAATATATAATCTTATGTAGAAACTATTAGAGAATTTGGGGTAGGTGCCAGAATTTCTTAAGTGTAAAGAACATATTCCTTAAAAAAAATATTTGCCCCTACTTATAATTCAAATTTGCTTCAAAGTAATACATGAATTTCTTTACATGATACATCAGAAATTTGAAAAACTGTAAAAAGCAAAACTAAAGTTTTTCCTATATTTATCCTTGAAACAATTTTTTATAATAGTTGCAAGTGTTTGAGAAAAATAGAAAAAAATGAGTGCAGAAGAAAGTTTTACTCGTATTGATAAGTTTGAAACTTTCTAAATATATAAAGTTTGAAAAGTTTCATCCATCGGACATAACTCTCATTGTTTGAAAGGTAAAATTTTACAGTTCAAAAGATATAACATTATTTTCAAAAATCACATTCAAAATTTTAGTTTAAACAAACACAACTATTAATTTAAATTTTAAAATGAAATTTTTACAAACAAACACCATCAGAAAGCACTCTTATTTAAGATTCAGATTTTTCCTTCATTTTTAATTAATTCTCTTGGTAGAAGTTTAACATTTCTTTATTTTTTAAAGTTAAAGGACAAAATTTAACTAAATAAAATTGAAATATAAGTGAATGTTAAAGAGTAAAAAGTACAATTTAGCCTAAAAATAAATAAAATTGAGAATTGATTTGTCCAAAACATGATTTAAAAATTGGACCAAATTAATTGGATTAACCAGTTAAACCAAAAAATCGATGAAACAATCATTTATCTGATACAATTGACCTTTAAAAATCAATTTGAAAAAAACGAGTTGAAAGCGAACTAATCAACCCATGCAAATCAGTCACGATTGAATCAGTAACTATCATTTTTTTTAAAAATATTATGGTCTATTTAAATTAAAAAATATTATTTTATTTAATATCATACAGATATTCTGAAGTCTAAAATCCTAAACGATCAAACACAACCCTCATTCTCTGGCAATCAGAGTAAAAAGAAAGAAAAAGAAAATGCAATTTGATCAAAGTTTTATGTGATAATTTAGTTATAAATTTGTGAAAGTATAAAATTATATGATAATATTTAAATCATTTTCATGTTTGTATGTATAATTTTAATTTTGTGTTGTATTTAATTATTTTTAATTGTTATATATTATATTTTTAATATATATTTTAAATTTCGAATCAATCTCAATAAGATTATTAGATTTTAAAGCAGTTTTTTTTCCAGTTCAATGACAGACCATTGGTCCAGAGCAAATAAACTAGAATTTCACTTTAAAAAGGAATTGCATGCATATTTAATATTTATATAACTTTTCATTATTTTTTAGTTAACAAAATTAGAGAAAGGATCCCAAAGCCTATGCAGTTGGGAATAATGTTGCCAACATCATATACAGATTCCTTTATGGTCTCCAAAAAGAAAAACTTGGGTAGAGGAATGAAAAATAAATAAATAAATAAACCCTTTCTCTTTCCTTACATGAAATTTAATTTTTCTTATTTTTATTTTTATAAAATATTAATTTATTTAATTTAATTTTTAGAATAACAAAATCAAATAAATTAAATTTCATAATGAACACTAACAAATTACCCTTTTTTGCTAGAGCTCACGATTTTTTATTCTAAATTCACAAATTAATTTTTTATTCTTTCTTTCAAAATTGAGTCCCGATAATTTCCATGTTCTGACTCAACTATTCCAAAAAGGAAATAATGAAAAACACAAATAAGATCCGCAAGAGTTAAGGGAAATTGGCACTTTCAGAAAAAACTAAGATCACAATTCACAGCGAATCATAACATTACATGCAATCCCATTGTTCATTTCCAATGAACATAATACAAAATCCAGAGGCTCTCACTTGTGACAAATCCTAGCTGTTGGCATGGTGACACAAACCGGAGCATAGATCTTCTTAGCTTCCGGGGTACCTCGTTTCGGCTCGTCCGCCACCGCTATCCCGGCAGCAGAGCAAACTGCCGCAGCTGCAGCAGCAAACATCAAGTTCCTCCTTCCATTGCTGCCATCCTTTTCAGCGTCATCACTGACCTTCATGTTTTCTCTTTCAATTCTGGCAGCATTTGACACAACAAGCCGCCTCCGGCTCGCTGCCGGAGACCGGTTGGCAACGGCTGCGCTGCCTAGGAAAGAGGCTGTCATGGTGATTGATGCCATTTCTGTAAATGGGGTCTGAGTTCTGAATTATTTGCTTGCTACGAAGAGTTTTCTTTTCATTTCGAGTCCTAGGATCAAGCATATATGGAATGTAAACACAAACAGGGTTTTGGTGGGACCATATAATCCAATATCTTATCTCGAAAATGAAATGACCAATAAAATATTGCCACATTGAATCCGGATCCTACTGGAAATTAGTGGTCTTAAAACGTCTGATGCTTCTCCTTACTAATTGCTGACAAAGAGGATTAGAGAAACGAGGGTTATAAAAATACTAGACGAAAGAAACAATTTCTCAGATAAAATAATTGTAATAACTATTAAATAATATTTTATATAAATAATTTTATTTTTAAATAATACAATAAAAAGATAAAATTATATAAAAATATTATTTAAAAATTATTATAACAATTTTAATCACTTTAAAACATCAGGGATTAATTTTGCCTAATTTTAACAATCTTTCCTCCTCTTCTTTTATCTTTATTTTTGAATTGTCATTTCGTGGAATAATAGTATACATATTCATTTTCTCTAAAAAAAAAAAATGTGTCCCCCACCATTCATTTAGATTACGGCAATTACACATTTAAAATGCACAAAATTAAGACACATCCACATTCCCGTCCAAGCCAACAAGGCACCAACTACTAATTTCGAAAGCCGAAAAACAGCAGCAAAGGCAAGCACCAGAGGTTTCCAAACCCAATTTTTTGCTTACAGTTTCTACATTAATAGATTATCATTCAAAATTCCATTGTTTTCACTAGATAACTGGTTCGTATGTATATCATTATGTATACGGTTACCTGAGAAAATCACTTTTTTTTTTTTGTGTTCAAAAAATGGGGACTAATACAAGTGAATTTCAGTGAGATAACTACTGAATATTTTGATGTCAAAAGTGTCAATGAAACTAAGGCTTATATTGTGTCTTCTTCTCTTGTAATGTATGGTGGAGGAAGTAAGCTGTCTATGTTGGCAAAAAGATCTCCCCGGCCAGGCGGCGGTTCCGCAGCAGGAGAGTCTAGGACTGAGTCGGGAATTGCTACAAGAGCTTCTTCAAAGAATGATTTGATTGTCTACATAATTCAAAAATTCTATCAGTATTGAAGCAATTACTGCAATGAAGGCATAAAAAAGGACAAATACAAAAAAAGAAAAAAAAAACAAATACTCATTCAAGTATGAGAGATAATTCTGGCATAATCTAATCTCTATTGCTGAACGGATATGATGGAAGAGAAAAACAAAATCACCAAGAGAAGCAGGTGAAGAATTGGTTGGGTTGATGATCAGATATTTGTACACCCAGTAAACTGAAGACTTCCTCTAAATTAAAATAAAATGAAAAGGGCAAAACTATTCTAAGTGCTCAAATGATTAGGTTTTGTCATAGTAACCATACCGTGCAATGCAGCATAGCAGCATCTGCTTTGCGCTTCCATAGTCCATTCCCAGGCTCTGAATAGAAAAAACCAAGTAGAGGCTGCAGCAAAGTAAAAGATGAAAATTATAAGATAGCACAGGTCAAAATTTGGACATCATTAATAGAATACATTCTAATATTTTCCAGTGCAAATCTTGATATATGTCCAATCTTTTAACATAATGAAAGAATAGAACCAATTGCTTTAAATGCAATATGTGCATAAATATTTAGTTATAGGGCTAATTTATCTTCATCACTACAACAGAGAACCATTTTATTGTTTCCCATCTCCATTTTTTGTCCTAAAATTTCCAGGTAAATAGTTTCTAATTAAATTAATGAAAGAGATGAGGTTGCAAAGGTAATTTAAAAGATAGTAAATGCTCTATAAAGTGTTTGACAGGAAATTCTATTAAAAACAGAAGTGCAGTAATAAGAAAAATAGAAATTTAACTGAAATTCGAGGATTGTATCTATTACCCACCTTCACAATATCGCGCACAGATGGCTTACGTCCATATTGTCCCAATACTGAGTCCCCATATATTTGATATTGCTCAAGGACCTACATAAATGGAGGATAGAGAGCGTTTAACAAAGACGGGAAACACTAGGTGGTGCCAGAAGTAAACTCAGAATTCTGAGCAGATGAACCCATTCAAAGTCAGATTCTGTAACTGAACCTGACGACGTGTAAGACCACTGCTCGGTGCACCATAGATTGCAGTATCAACATGTCCCAAAATCTGCCAAGGGCTGTTGTGATGTTCAATAATTGTGAAAGTTAAAGAATACCAAATGATCATAGAAACATCAAGACTGTTCAATACACTAATAGCCAAAACATGAACTAAGCAGAAAGATTATTTCACCCCACAATGAATAACAAGAGTTTTTTTTAATTTAAAAAGAGAGTTTTATAAATAGAGAGGCTAATAAATAAGAAGAGGATAAGGAATCCTCAAAGAAAATAAAAAATATAAGATGACACTATTGCCTAATTTCTATGCAAATCGGACAAGCTCAACCCTTTAAAAAAACCGTTACCTTTTAGCAAGATATTTAAAAAATTAAAGAACTCATGCTATTCTTAAAACGTAATTACAGAAAAATATTTCAATTAAAAATTGGCTTTTCAGTTAGAGTTTTGTCAAACTCCACATTTGAAATAAAACTTCTAAACTTTTCTCTAGAAACTCAGGACCAAGAGGAGTTAATAGGCCTGTAACGATCAATATAAAGACAAGTGTGCCGACCTGATATTTTGGCATTATAACCACAGAGAAGATCCTTCAGATTTTTATAGTTTTCCCACCTTGAGAGAAGAGTGGAATTATAGGATTAATTTAAAAAGTTTCAAACTATTACACATATCCGTTAAAACTAATATTTGGGTATTTCTGTTTGAGCCATATGAGATGAAATTCTCAGTTCACATTTGAAATAAAACTTCTACACTTTTCTCTAGAAACTCAGCACCAAGAGGAGTTGGTGAAGAGAATTTATATATTCAAGGGGTAATGGTACAAAAAATCTTTTGATAGACACTTTACATACTTATTGTATGCTGCACGCCCAACCATAACACCATGAGCCCCAGCTTTCCGAGCTGCATTGACCTGTAATTCATATCCCCATGCAATATAGGTAAAGATGGAAGCATTGGAAACAATGTGTACATTAGGACAACTTTAATGCTGAAAAATGAATTTGTGTTCATTCCATTCATGAGTATATAAAGTAGTCTCAGACTCAAAGCTCAAATAAAAGGGCAAAAAACTATTTTGAGATTAAGCAGCAATTTAGTTTATGCACATTCGAAGGGAGTGAGATGACAGAAACTTCATATTATAAAGCTATGTGCACTAACTTTAAATTCGAAGGAATATTATTTTGCACCAAACGTCAGATATATCAACGCAGATATGGCATATTCTCTCAACAAAATGTTAAGCATGATGATATTCTCTCAACAAAATGTTAAGCATGATGATAACCACCGATCACTGTCATGGAGAAGGCGGGAAATAATCAACTTAAAACATCTTGAGTGATGCTGGGTTTTGTAGGTTGCCACTCATATGTTGAATGCAGATGATTTTTTTTATGGAGTCACAACACTTGTCTTATCTTGATGTCATCAAGAAATAAGCTGATAGATCTTCCAAATCTCCTGGGAAGAAATACATAAATGGACCAATGCCCCAATCAGTCCATTTATGGCCCTGGCCTGTAAATGGACCTTTATGGGCCTCTAAAATAATTTTTATACACATGGACCAATACACCAGTTGGTACTATAAATGTGACCCTACATCAGGAAAAGAATTGCAATAGCTAAATGATGATGAGCAATATCAGTCAGCCATGGACCAATGATTACTGGATCTAAATCTCCATGGAAAGTAAGAAATTCCATGTATTCAAGGTGAAAAAGGGGGTTGTGTCCTCAGCAAAACTTGGATAAAGTAAGCCAAAAGATCCCGATTCAAGAAAAATTCATGACCAAGTGGGACCTCTTTAGGATCTATTCCAGCATTTAGAAATGGTAACACAAAGGAGGGCTCTATTCCATCGGTCAGAAAATGTCCAGCTCCAGCATAATTGTTTCCTTAACTGAAAATGATAAATATTGAACCATTGACTAGGCCTTCATTTTGCAGACTTCAAGTTGAAAGCTGAAAAAAGTCTGCCTGATATCTCCTACCCACCCCTAATTTAAGACGAATGCATTTAAAAATAAAGGGAAAAGAATGCTAGCTCCCCAGGTCCAAAGCAACATATAAAGTAAAACATATCAATTTTAGATATCTGCTACACAGTGGTAAGACCAAAGTGTAAACATAAATATTAAATACAAAGATGAATGCCAAATCTATTAGCTAATTATTTATTATTGAAATAGAAAAAAAGCTACAGAACAATGAATAAGTATATATACCATTGAAGGAATTTGAATTAAGCTTACTACTTTTAATTGTTACACACACACAATGTGCACTTTTACATGTATGTTGACATGATGGTACAACAATAGGGAATACAAGTGGGGTAAAATACACCAACCTCTCTTTGTATTTTGAGTAATGTGTGATTTACCCCAAACCTTTTATAACATTTATCCAACCCCCTATACTTATATTTGCATGTGCTTCGCAGTTAATACCCCCTGTTAATTTTCTGTCAAATTTATTAAATGAGGAGTGTGTAACCATCATGTGACATGCACATGACTGCCTAAAAGGCAATCCCTCCATCTAAAAACACAGATCCCTAATTCTTACATTTCCAATTCCAAACCCACAGTGCAAAATAAGGCCAAAATTGTGAGAAAATACCCTATAAATATTAGGTATTTCTAATTAGAACGGAGAAAGTTAAGGATTTGCATTTTCAGATAGATGGATCGTGTTTTTAGGACTCAAGTGCATGTCATGTGACTCCTCTGCTAACGAGTTTGACAAAAAAGAAAAAAAATGACGCCAAGGGGTTAAGCGCACAGAAATAAAAGTATATGAGTCAGGTGCATGTTTTTAAAAAGGCTGTTTGAAGATAAAGATAGAGTATATGATTGATAAATCATTAGGTTATTTAGATAGACTATAATACTAGAGATAAGTCAATAAGTTATTGAGTTTTAGTAGAATTCTATCCCTTGTATAGCCTCTATATAAATGAAGGAGCAGAATTAAGTCTTTATGAAAATTCAGCTATCTGATTTCCTTCAATAATATTTTCTTTCCAACTCTCTATCTTTTCTCTTTTCCTAAACCCTAATTATTTCTCTCAACAAAGGCATGGGTAAATCACACATAACCCAAAGTAAATGACGGTTCGGTGCATTTTATACCCTGCAAATTATATCAGAAAAAATTTTCCTTCACTTAATTTCAGGTCAGAGTGACAAAGAATGATAGTTATGAAAACATCTTACCTCATCAACACTGTTAATGCCACCATTAATTGTAAATGTTAAGTCAGGAAAATCACGTAATAAGCCATAAAAATATTCGTATCTGCATTAAAAAGATGTATCAAGTCATGCACCATTTTGTCCATGATAAGACAGCAAAATTAAATTTTATTATTACATACTTCAGGGGAGGAATAGTTCGATTTTCAGCTGGGGTGATGCCATTGAGCAGTGCCTTCCTTGAGTGGATTATGAAATGCTTAGTAGGTGATAGAGATGAAACTTTGTATATGAAATCACCTGAGAGGCAACAAAAGCAGCAACGACATGTTCAAGATGTAATTCCAGAAACCTAGGCACAAGTATTCCACAGAAGAAAATGAAACCTAATATAAAAAGGCGCATCCCTTCTATATAATGTAAGCGGCAATATGCAATATAGATACTCTAAGGCTTAGGACTACAAAAGTGTCCAGCCTGCTGATGAAGCCAAAAAAGGCAAAAAAAGATAGAAATTGCTATACTAGACTGTGGTTGTACAACCAGCATATCAGATATCACAACAAGATAGCCACTGCTAATAGGTTCAGCTAAAGGAAAGACTTAAGCACATAAAGTCTATCTCTCTAACTGGATCATGCATTTTCTGCAGGGGATGCAGATCTGTAAGACATTCTTTAAGCAAAGCTTAGTCACAGAAAAACTCTGAAATGTAGCAGAAATATGTAAAACCCATGCAGAGGCAGTCATAATAATAGATATTTCGCACACCACTCTTGATATCAGTTCACAGACATTTCTAAAAAGGGAAAGATAAATCCTCATAAAATGTTTAGTGAAGGACCTTACAGAGCTCATTGTAAGAATCATGACCATCCACACCAATTCGACATTTGATACTGACAGGCACATTAGTGTTGGCAGCAATAACTGACACCGCCTCAGCAACAAACTTTCCTTGTAAACATTAAATATCTATATTAATGCACATTGACAGAGAAAGTTCATATACTAAATCCTGATATAGATAATGCTTAATTTAGGATCATTTTTAAACCTTTGGATCAAGCATAAGGCGCACACCAAAACACCCACGTCCAGCTACTCTTGGACTAGGACATCCACAACTGGTATATATTAAAAGCTCTTAATCAGAGATCAATAGACAATAAAACCTCTAAACCTAAAGTGATAGAAATTATACGAACTTGAAATTGATCTCATCATAGCCATAAGCATTAGCAAGTTCAGTAGCCTTAGCCAAATTTTCTAAATTACTCCCTCCAATTTGAAGGACAATAGGATTTTGTTCTGGAGAATACGCCAAGAATCTGTCCTGAGCAGATAGACAAAACTAAAGGATCAATGATCTTCCAATAACAATTTATCCAGAAACAATAGTGGTAGAACTATTTCGTTAAATTGTCCTCTTATGTACACATATGGCTATGATACAATTCCAGTATTCTACACAAAGAGCCAACTTTTACTAGTTTTGCAATTCGCAACCTTATCATTCACATCAGAATATGCCAATATTTTAAAATTAAAAATTCCCTTCTTTTTTTCTGTAAAGAACAAGTGGACTGATCTTTATCAATTTACCAAATTGCCTGCTTGATAAACAATTGTCTCAGCAGCAACCATCTCTGTGTACAACCAAGCATGTTTTGATATGAGGCGTGCAAGTGTCCTATAATGATGGTCTGTCCAGTCCATCATTGGAGCAACACTGAAATTCAAGCAACCAAACACCAGAACAAATCATGTAGATAAAATCAGTATATTAAGGTTTATAGCACAGGCAGATAGAGAGAATGAAACAAAAGGTACAGACACCCACCTAAACCAAGGAGGAAGGTAGTATTTGGACACCATCACTCCTTCACCATGTGACTCTTATTTTTTAGCATAAGCAGATAACAATCTTGATCTGGACAAATTCCCACATGTTATACCAATTGACAATCGGTGGCGTTTTTTTTTTTCATAAATTATAATGATATTAGAACTTATAGGCATAAATGAAGCAGCTAAGGAATATCCTGCAATTCATCAGCACTTTCATCAAAAGTCTCTTGTACTGTAACAAACATATATATGAAGTTATATTTCATTCCAATGAGCATTTGGAAGATTAGTCATAAACACATCACTAATCGTACTGGTACATAACACAAAAGCAGAAACAACACTCAGAAAACAGAACTTGGAAGACTATGTTTACCCAATGGAAGTAGTATGTTTAAAAAACTTAAACGTATAAACTAAGCCAAATAATTTGAATAATAAGATATGAAAATTTGTACAAAGGAACTTGAAACAAGACTAATTCTGAAGTTCTTGAGAGACTTGAGGTAAAGTATTTCTACCATTAGATTGCCCATTTGAAATCTCAAAGCAATTGATTTAAATGAAAAGGCATATATCTCAAACAAAACTCGCAATCAAGTGGTAGAAACACTCAACCTCTCAATGGCTTGAGCTCTCTATAAAACTAACCTTGAAATAATATCATATCCATGTATAAGAAAAGAATACAACAGAAAAATGGGAAGTTAGCAGTCTCCAAGTATGGTAACAAAACCCGAGATGCATCTGATTCAACTAGTTATTTTAGTATGCTAAATATTCTCAAGTGATAAAATCCATGAACCATTTTTTGGTTCTGCAGAGAACATGCATTCAGAGGCATTTTACCAAACAGTGCATGAGTATTACAATGCTAGACCACCCTAAATATTCAACACTTATAAGCACATAAAGAAAAGAACTTTAGGGTTTATATGGATGAAGAAAACTACCGCCGCCTTCTCTCCGAAACTCGGTTTTCGCAGAATGCGCGGCCAGTTGAGGAGGTGAGGTCGTGAAGTTGATTTGTCAGCGGTGATTGAGTGATAGCTGAATAATTAAGAAAATATCTTATTAGCCCTGCTTAACACGGAGAACTTCATTTTATTTACCAAAGTTCAAATGATTGACTTCCTCCCGAGTCCCAACTTTTATTTTCTCCGCATTTTTTATCTCTTAATCAAGTTTTAATGTTATTTTTTAAATTTTATTTGAAGTAAACTTATCTTCTAATTTTTTTAAAATATATAATATTATTTACTAACCTAATATCATTTGATTTAATAATAAAAATACATATATGCTGTCTAACTTGCTATTTTATTTGAATTTTTTTTTCTTTTCTTTTCTCTCTCCTTTATCTTCTATTTTCTCCTCCTCTAAACCTACTATTCATGCAATCACATCATATTAATTCATAAATCACTGCTTCCACCTACTATTTTTTCGGCAACACTAAAATATTTTTCTTTAATTAAATAAAAAGAAAGTTAATATAATTAGAAGAATTATATTATAGTGATTCTTATTGGATATAATGAAAGTGTCAAGTTTAAAGTCTGATCAATTTGAATTAACACATGCATAAAAAGAAATGGAGAAATAAAAAATATTAATAGCCTTATAAATTATATTCAATATTAAAAAAGGAAAGAGAGGGCATGTTGAAAGATTGAGAGAAAGGGTTCATCAATGATATTGTGAAATGTAGAGAGTGATGGTTTTCGTTGAAATTATTCACTACGACTTTGGATGAGAGAGGAAAAGGAGAAGAAGTTGGTAATAGTGAGAGTAAAGGAGAAACAAGGAGAGACTAGAGGAAAATGAAAGACATGAAAAAGGAAGAGAAAAAAGATTAAAAAAAAGGAGATAAAAATCATGTAAGCATATGGGGTTACTCTTAACCCTGTAGGATGCCAAGTAAAATACAATGTAAGCATCTCCATTAAAAAAAAAATAGAATTAAACTATTGAGTAACATTACACATTTTTTAAAAATTATGGGATAAATATACCTCAAACAAAATTTAAAGATAAGATTGAAATTTTAGTAAAAATTAAGAAACTAAAAGTACATTTTTACCTTTTCTTTTTATCAAGTGTTTTTGCTTATGCAAACATTCCAAAAATTTTATGCATATACAATTCAAGTTTTATTTTAAAAAAAAAAAAACATAATTCCCACAACTTTACATAAAGTCATATTTTTTTCATTAAAAAATTGTAAATTTTTAGAAATTTTTTATATTACAACTTTGATTAATGAAATTATATATTTTTTTAAACATATTACATTCAAAATTCATATAAAACTTTAATATTTTATAAGAATAACTGTGAAAAATATAAGGAAGTTTGCCTAAAAGTACTTTATTTTCGTAAGCTTTATCTAATTATTCCACGCATATATATCATTCTATGTAATTTTAAATGGAAAATAATAAGATCGTGACATATATGTGTAGGAATTTGATTTAAATCCATAAATGTAATATACATACAGAAAATATCACATCATAATCAAAATCCTAAAATCTTAAATCT
>JANHAO010011359.1:0-17047 GCA_026873985.1 Saraca asoca | reverse complement strand
TTATAAGAAAATAATTTATAATATTAAATAGAAATTAATAATTATCATAAAATTAAAAAATTAATTATAAGAAAAATAATTTATAGTATTAATTTTAATTATTTTAAAATTAAAAATAATAATTTTAAAATTTTAAAATAAAAATATGTAAAAATGCTCTTGGGAGTGAGCTTTTGTGTTGAAGCCATGTGACTTTTCTGGGGCCCACGGATTGCACGGTAGAATTTCGACTCTTTTCCTCTTATTTTTTTACGGAAGTTTTACCTGTGAGCCCCACAGCCTTCTTCCACCCAACTTCCATTCTTTCTTTTACTTCCCTCCTAGCCAAGCAAAGAAAATATCCTTAAAATTTCTATATAACAAAAATTTTCTTTCTTTTCTACCCTATTTCCTTGGAACCAAGCAGACTCTTAATGAGGGAGAGTGTTGAAAGTCAAAATTTAAGAAATATCTGTATATATTTTGAGATGAGAAGCAAGGTACATATATTTTTGTAAAACTTTAGAGAGGTTCAAAGTAGTTTTCTCTTAAAGTAAATAAAAAATTTATTAATTTCTAGCTAAAGACATTCATAGCTGGCACCTCACGTGGGAAAATTACATCCCACCAATTATATCGATTCCTTTCGTCGTCTTATTTAAAACTGAATGAATCTAGACTGGAGGGTGGAGATTAGATCGTTGCTCGAAATATGCGAGTCTGAATCTTAGATGACCAGGAAAGAAAATACTCCCACGTCACGTCACTAACCTTGTTTTTTTTAATCATTCGATGTACCAAATGGATTTCTTCTATTCTTTGTTCTCCAACTTGCATCCGTCTCTTACCTATTAAAAGGAAAAAAAAAACACTATTTTATTCTTGCCAGGTGCAAACTTTTTTAATTTAATTTTTATATAATTTTTATTTTTATTTAATTCTTAAAAAATTAAATTAAATTTAATCAAGTCTTTTAATTATCTATATGTAATATTTATTAACAAAATTGATAATATAGAAATATAAAGTCTTATGTGATATTATTCAATACTTACCTGTCACCCTCTACATCCTCAACAAATCTAATGACTTTAAGTTTAAAGTTACACATGATAATCACTTTAATTACATATTTTTTTTATCATTTAATATAATATTATTTCAATTTAAATAGAAATTTATTCTTATACAATTTATATTTAATGTCTATGTAAGAATTAGAAAGCATCAAGTCAAAATTTGAGCCTTCACGTCATTACTTCAATTAATAAATGACATGCTCCAATTTTGGACACATAACTAACATAAAATTTAACTCATTGACAATACAAGATCCAATCACAATGTAAATCAAATGAGTTTAAATAAAACGTAATTTTTTTTAAAAAAATATATTTTTAAAATAATTTATAAATGACAAAATTATTTGTAACATATTGAAATTTTGGTAGAGACTTCCATATTTTTTAGACACTGAATCATATAGGTTAAATCAATAGTACAACACTACACACCTTCCTAGAAATCTGTATAATATTCATTGCATAATATTTAAACACGTTGATTTATGATTATTTTTCTTATTTTATATTATATAAAAATTTATTATTTCACACAACTATACCACTAAAGTACGTGTGGCCAATCGCAGGAAGAAAAAATTTATATGAATTCATTTTTTGTGGAGAAAATCAATTTTAACGCTGTTAAACAATTGTAGAAGATAGATATGGAAGGTATAATAATTTCTAAAGAGAGACATTCATATATAGTTGGCATTTTCAATTATATTGAATTTGAATCTGTGGTCTGGTGACCAGAAACGACAATATTCAGATAATACGTCACTAATCTTGTTTTTATCATCGTGATCTTGTCGTTTAAGCCCATTCGTGCTCATTAATTCAATGGGCCAAATTGATTCCTTCTATTCTATGTTCTCCAACTTGCATCAGTTTCTTACGTATTAAAAACATTTTTATGAAAAATGTTTTGACTAAAAAAATAAATTACACTTATTTTTCATAAAATTTAATATAATTACCATCATATTTCTTTTATTTTAAAAATATACATTAAGATTTAAAATTAAAGGAATATAAATTTAATTATACTAAATCTCAAGAAATATGAACATAATTTGTCATTTTTATTTATAACATTTTTCATACTAATGTTTTCTCTAAACTAAAATATTATTCTAATCCTTTATGGATGTAATTTTTTTTAATTTATTCATTATATAATCTTTATTCTTAATTTAATTCTTGACAAATTCAATTTTTTTAATTAAGTCCCCAAATCTATCTCAAACTCTACTGTAATACCTGCTTTTTTTTAAAAAAAAAAAAACAAATCCTATAAGTTTGGTTTTTTAAAATAAAATTTTGTAAGTTTTCTTTATCAAGATTTTTCTTATAATATCTTTTATTGTCTATTTAAGGAAACTTAAATAAATTATAGTTTTAAAAATAACTAAATTGGAAATTACATATATTATTTAGTATTTATGGCTATTTAAAAATGCTTGAAGCGTTACTTGTTTCAATCATTAAGTGACCAACTGGCTTCATTTATGACAATATCTATCCCCCTAGTTTATTAAGTGTTGCCAAGATTTTATTTAACTACGATATATTAAAATTATATTTTAGTACAGTAGATATTTAATGTGCATCAATTAAACCTCAATTTTAATGATTTGTTATCAAAGACCTATGTTTAAATATTTTAAATAAAGTGTGTTATCTAAGTATATTTTAAAAATGATTTTATGTGAACCAAAATACCTACTTGTATAACAAATTTTTTACACCATAAATTAATTTCTTTTTATTTTATTTTTCATTACAAAAAAAATATTTTTTGATTAAAAATTCAATTGAAAGCATCAATTTTGACTGATTTGTGACGGAAAATAATTGTCAAAAACTTATTCTAAATGAATTTTGAAAGAATGATTTTTTCACACCAATTTTTTGTTCTCTTTTATCCGTTAGAATAGATGTCGTTAATTTGTTAGAAAATCATTAGCAAATTCCATTCGAAATCTATCAGAAAAACCATCCAAAATGGTGTTGGAAATCAATCGAAAAAAATATAATTTTTAAAAATTTTAATTAAAATGATTTTCTAAAATTTGGCTTTTAATTTTTATTAAAATAATTTTAATTAGTAATAAAAATTTAATTTTAATATTTTTAATTTTAATTTCTAAAAATAATATTTAATTTATAATAAAAAATTAAAATACAACATACATGAATAGTTATGAATATATAAAATTAATAAAATAATTCATAAATAGTATTATTCAAATCAATGATGTATGAAACATATTATTTAAATAAAAATATAACTACAACTCAATATTAAAGAATAACTGATCATCATCTTCTAAATCCCAAATAGCATCTTGCTACTACTGTTACTATTGTAGGCCAGTACTAAGCTATGCAGGACCTCCACTTGGTGGTGGTTGAATCACCGGCTGCCGCAGTGGGTATAGATACATGTAAGTGAGAATGGTTGATAGTAGGTAGAGGGTCAGTGGCAGCCATAATAAAGATGAGGTGGAAGAAAAAGTGGTGGATGTTGACTCTGTTGCTACTGTTGAGTCTGCACAAGGTGCTTTGTCTGGGCAAAAATAATTACCTGCATCTGCTACTGTATCTTACCAATAATGCACATGATCTACTCCAGCGCAACATGTGATACATTCTCAATGTTAGATGTAGCTCTCCCCACGATGCCCTCGAATCCCAACCTAAAGACCTGCCTCTTCTTGGTCCCATCGATGGTGTTCATCCACAAATCATGATTAGATGGCCATCCCACATAACCAGCCATCTACTCAGAGCCCTTAGAACTTTTTTATGTCTAAGTTTACACCAAGTCTTCCTTGCTTTTGTTAAAATTTTCTTACAAATTAAAATAATTAATTATTTAATATTATAAATGGAATATTTTTACTACCAAACATATAATACATTATAACAAAAATGCAAATTAAGAAAAGTTATTTATATAAGACTGTGTAGCTCAAGGCGAGATCCATTGGCTATTTTTCCGGGTGTGGGCACATGGAACAAGTTGTACATAGGTGGCTCAAACCCACTCTCAACTATTGGCACCAGATAAAAATTTTCATAGACAATATAGATTGTGGTATGAATGTAACTAGAACAATCTAAATGGGTAAACAATATCAAGTGAAAATAATATTACCATGCACAGCTCATGCTTTGATATAAGGATGGATATGCCAATGTGTAAGGAGGAACCTTGTCTAGTTACATTCGAGGCCTTATTCTTCTTATTTTGCTCAAACTTAGAATTAAATTTAGGGTCCTCCTAATACTTGAGAAGACTTCCCCACTCTTCATCCCTAATCTAGTTGAGTTGGGCAAACCTCTTTTCTACATCTCATCCATCATATCATTCATTTTTTTCAGAATTCTTATGGTTAAAGTTCTTCCACATGCCCTTCATGTGAGAAGGGTTCCATTTCCAATACTTATGCAATTGAAAAAATAAGGAAAGCATTAAAAAGTTAGAGAATAGTTTAAAAAAGAAATTTAAATTATAAAATAAGTATTGAAACATTACCCCAAACTCCCCATATAGCATCTTGCTAGTGGGCTTTGGATTACTCTTCCACGTAGGCCATACATCTTTATACTTGTTCATAATGATATAGTGTATGGTGCCTATAGGTTCGTGGGTTAAGAAAACTTGATTAACAAATAAAAATAAACATAGTTAAGAGATTAAAAAAAAAAGTTCATAATTTAAAATACATACCTTGTCCTGTAAGGCATAATGGTCTCCCCAAGACTAAGTATAGGTACCCTAGGGAGTGGATATTGTCTAAAAGCAAATGCCGCTCATAAAGATGGAGGCATCATCTGTGATGTTGTCCTAACTATCTTTGGAAATAGGTCTTGCTACTATTGCAATTGTGTCTACATTGACTTCTATGCAATTAGCTTTATTTGGCTAGATGTACGTTGTGGTGTGGGCATGAAAGTGTTGTTAGGAAGAATGACAATTAGGGGTCTATCATCTGCAAATATTCACACATGACATAATTAGAAAATAATCATATATATTGAAATATGAATAAAATAATTTAGCATTAATATATATAGATAACAAATTAACATATTACACATCAAATGATAGTATCATTTATCTTATTCCTCCTTAATTTACATTTTCATCCTCTTCTTTGTCTTTGTCAACAACACCCTCTTGTTTTACATATATTAGTCAGTCCACCTCCTCATATCTACCATCTTCATCATGCAATCTAACAATTGAATCATCTACTAGAATTAACTAATGTGCATATGACATAAGATCATCCTAGTAAGTATGTTCTACTGTGTATTTATCCTCAACCATTCCGTGAGGCTTGGTCTTTATAACAACCACTAACCATGCTTATCTCTCTTTATCTGTGGATATAGTGCATAATACACTTGTATTGCCTGTTATGCAACAATGAAATGATCATACTTGAGATATTATCTTGTGTGTTTGATTTCAACTAAGTCATATTAGGGTTGTATACTCATACCACGACCTAACATAGGATTAAACCACTCATAATGGAAAAGTATCACCTTTTTTATTGGTAATCCTGAATACTCAAGTTGTACTATCTCTTTAAAAATATCATAAAAATCATTTTTCCCTGTTGTGACATATCATGTGCCCTTCACATATACACCACTGCTAATTGTTTTCTACTTTGGCTCTATTGTTGCGTGTGAAACTTGTACCTATTGACAAAATATATTAGAAATATTTTGACTACCCTTAGAGAAATCTAAGCTAAATCAAATAGATATTGATTAATCATATCATTTGAGGGATTATGAACTCGAGAATAATAAAATTTCATAGAAAAATTTTATCATAAAACTATAAACAATGTCACATAGGAAAAACAATTATTGGTTATACTTATAAAAGAACAAAACCAAGAAGTAAATTGAGCATTGGTCATTGTTTCAATGTCTTCATCTTGCATATTTGGACTTGTAGTCTTCAACCAATGAACAAACATACTATATGGCATAACAATTTAGGAAATCAATATTCTAAATTTGATGATATCAAAGTTAAAGATATGGAATGATTTATAAAGATAGCTACACAAATGCTTACTTTTTAAATGGCTCCACTTCTTCATAGTTTAAAAGCATGTGTATTGTGGTTGACTTTAATATTTTGTCATCCAAATATCATTCTTGGCAAAACCTAACAGACCCTCCTAGAAGATTGAAGATGGAAAGAATAGGCTTAATAGTTGCATTACCACCCTAATCATCATTCCTACTAACTTTTGTGTTTTGGCATTACATATCAGGACTGAAATAGTATTAACAAAATTGAGCTATCTCCTCAGTCAAATGAGCTTCACATATACTTCCTTCAGGTCTAGCTCTATTGCCAACCTTTTTCTTTAACTTGTTAAGAAATCTCTCAAATAGATACTTCCATCAATTACACATAGTTACCTACCCTTACTTCGAATGTCAAATGAATGGGAAAATGCTCCATTAAGTTACAAAAACTTGGTGTGAAGATCCATCCAAGCTTGCATATTATTAGAGGAATATTTTGTTCCATTTAGAGCAATTCCTCTTCTTGCAAGACCGTTAAGCACAATTCCCTAAAGAATTGACTCAACTCAGTTAAGGTTCTCTATATAGGATTTGGGAGCCTAGAAAGGTAATATAAGGCAATCTTTCCATGAAAATATAATAGCCATGGCTTTTCATGCCAAGTATCTTACTATTACCTACATTGACACACCTATTTAATTTGGGGGCATAATCATCAGACATCCTTAGCTTTTTGACCCACTCACAGACTACTCTCATTCAAGCTCAATGTGTAGAAAGCTTTATGTTTCTATATTTTTCCATTTGCAGCCTATTTAAGCTCTAACTCCCTTCTTTTGCAGTATTCTACCAAATCCAACCTTGTTTTAATTTTGTCTTTGATTTTGCTTTTAACATCCATAACTATATAAAACACATTATCAAAGGCGTTCTTCTCTATGTGCATGACATTGAGATTGTGTCAGAGTAAGTTGAATTGCCAGTATAACAAGCCCCAAAATATACTTTTCTTAGTCTAATTGTGATCTATTCCATATCTTGGCCTCTTGATTGGCTAAATTTCTATGAATTTTGGAGTGGAAAAAACTTGATCAAAAACTTATTTACCCATTAATCTTGGAGGTGTTTCAGATCTCTTCACTCTATTTTTAATGAAGTTGTTTTATTTCTCTTGTAGGGATGATCACATGGTAGAAACTATTTATGATAATGAAACCATGATTGTTTCCTCCTATGCTTTAAGGTGAATGTTGTTGTGGATTATATACATATTAGGCAAGCTAATTTTCCAATTGTATGCCAACTAGATAACATCCCATATACATGAAAGTCATTGATGGCACATTAATGAGGTCTTTATTTGAAAATTTTGCTTCATTGAAATGTCATGCATTTGAACACCATCCTTTCACAAAGTGAGTAACTCAACTATCAATAGTTGCATGAGCACATCAATTTTACTTTTTGGGTTTTCGGACCTAGGATGATTAAGGTCAGAAATATAAATGGAGTTCTTATACACCTAGAAGTAAATTATAGAGAGTGACTATTACTGATTAACATGCATATGGTGCAATGTTATGATTGAATGGAGTGAATCCATCGTAGCACAACCTAAGTCTTAAATTTTGAGGATCAACTACAAATTTTGTGTAGTTTTGATTAAATTGTTTCCAAGTTTCTCCACTCAAAAGATGACATAGAACACCTGTCTCCCTTCGATTATCATAATGCCATCTTATATGAGAGGCCGACTTCATCGAAGCATACAACCTTTGCAACCTAGGGATTAAGGGTAGATAATATATTCTCTTAAAAGGAAATTTTTTACTATTCTAGCTTGTTCTCTATTCCTTATATCGAGGCGAATCATAAATTTTACATTCTCTATCAAATCTACCTTCCTTGTAGAACAACATTCACCCTTTCATACAATAGTCTATTTTCTAATACTCCAATCCTTACTTCTTCACTAACTTATTTTATAAAAGCTAAGAGGAACAATGTTATCATAAGGGTGTGTCTCAGATATAAAATCTGATCAAAAGAATTCTACGGTAAGTTAAAGTCAGATTTTATACTTAACATCCTTATTG
Organism: Saraca asoca; assembly: GCA_026873985.1. Lineage (NCBI taxonomy): Eukaryota > Viridiplantae > Streptophyta > Magnoliopsida > Fabales > Fabaceae > Saraca > Saraca asoca. Next base: position 8,838 of record JANHAO010011359.1, on the reverse strand, counting down.
CTAATGACAATTCTAAATGATTAGTACAACCTATTCATAATGGCTAATGTATAACTTCCAATATTTTATAAAAGTTCTGAGCATCCCTATTTGAAGGATCTTTTACATTGCATTCAAAGTGAGTTACAACGTCTGACTAACCAACATCCAACACTATATTTTCATACCAATTACTTGTATCATACATATCTTAAGTCACACCACTAGAAGACTCTCCCTTTTTTATAGGACTCTCCTCTCCTTAATCAATCCACCATGGTAATCATATTTAAATCTGAATATATATAAATCAACCTTAACTTTATCAAAAGGTAAGAATTTTTTTACATTTATGTTCGGAGCATAAGCGTCTTATTGACCATCATGTAAATAAATTGGTAGAGTTTTTGCAAAATTGATAAATTGCTCAATTTACGAAAATTCATCTTATATATGTCCCAGAAAAAATCTATCTTATATTCAACTACATTGTTCTAGAAATTTCATATTCTTTTTTTGAAAGTTAATTGAAATAGGAAAACATTACTACATATTTATAGAAATATATAAGAGAAATTATTTATGAAATTTTTATATTCCATAAATAATTCCATTATTATGTTTTCTTCTACTTAATAAATAATAATAACTAATTTTTTATGGAATTAATAATTAATATCTATGGCACAATTACTAATATAAAAAATTAACAAAATCAAGACATATAATTTTTAAAATAAAATTATATTCTAACTTAAAATATATGTAATTCCTAAAGTAATATCAACACTACTATTAAGTATAGCATTTAACTACTTAATTATATAGAATTTAATTCAAAAAATATAATTCCTTATTATAATTCAATAGATATATTAGTCAATCCTAATTCATACATATAAAAAATACAATTAAAAATTAAAAATTAATACCAATAATTTGAAAAATTGTCAATAATTAATTAACTGGTAATCAAAATATGTAGTAACCTGAATGTCTAAGTAAGAAAAGTGATAAAAACTACATAAAACAAAATGCGAAAAGTTAAATAAATCATGAAACATGTAATAATTAAATAAAAAATTGATAAAAATGTAAAATTAAGTAGTTAAAATAATTTAATCAGTTTAAATGTGAAAAATACTTTAAAGTGCAAGAATAAAGTTGGGAAAGTAAGAAAAAGTTCTGATAAGGTGCGAGAAGTAAAGAAAAGGAAAATGAGTGGCAAATCACGACTTTGACTGTTTAAAGTTGTTTGAAATTTTTGATAGATTTTTTTGTAAAAAACAAGGAGCAAAATTTTTTTAAAATTCATGTCCATTTTCTAATAGAATTCATGACAGATTTTTTGAAGGATTTTCAATAGATTTTTTAAATATTTTTGATGGATTTTCCTATGGATTATGATGATCAATAACCAATGATCTTTTCAATTTCAGTTGAATTTTCTATTAATTTTTGACAAAAGTTTTTAACGAATAAATGTGTAAAAGACCATATGATTTTTTGTAGTGATGTTTTGCTGACGTTTGCCACTACTACAAGCTGTTCCCTCTCCACTTTGAGTGCATGATGTAGTTACTATTTGCCTTCTTTGGTTGGAGTTGGAGCGCACAAGTGAGCGGGTCTTCTTCTTCTTTTTTCTTTTTTGTGTTTTCTTAATGTCTAAATATGTGTTTCGGTTGAAATGAGTTAAAACCCAAGTTTTAGAGTACAAGAAAACTAAGCTGGAATGATTCAATTGGGTTATAAAACTATTACTAAGTGTTAAGAGTTAATTTTAGTTATTTTGGATTGTTTGTAAATTATGGAAATTTTGTAGTGTGTTGGGCAAGAGAGTAGCTACTACCCTTGTTTTTGGCTTAGTGGTCAAAGGTGTTGTAGAATTTTTATTAAGGTGAGTGGATAACTCTACTTTAACTTACAATTACTATATGTGTATTTTATGTTTTAAGTGTTTAACCATATTCTTGTTTGACAAAATGTTTAGAAATTGAACTTATTTGAACTAAGTTATGTTTATACTGTTGCTTTATAACGTGTTTAGAAAATGGTTTAAGAATTTATTACGATTATTTGTGTTCTTAAGTGATAATTTTAGAAGATTCTGATAGTTTGAACCAAATCGGGATTTAGAAACATTTTGTATGATTATTAGTTTTGAATTAACTTGTGTTTGGAAAGTGAGTTTGTGCAGCTTATAGAATTGTAAATATTTATGAGTCTCGAATGTGTTAGTTTTACATTTTTCTTATACAATAATTTGGATGAGTAGAAATGATTTTTGATTTAAAATGCATCTATGATTATTAAATTTTGAAATAATTTATTTTTCTGTTTAAAGGAGGTTGTGAATGGTTATTTTGATTCATATAACAATCTGGATTTAAGAGGATCTTTGGGAGTTCTTCTTAGGAAACCCTAAGTATACTTGGAAATGCGATTATCATGGCTATTATGGGAAACATAGGATAGAAATTTTTGTTTGGAGAGATAATGGTGATATGATATATTTTGATAAGATATGTGTTATCAGGGTTTTAGATTTGACCTTGACATTCAAGATGAGATTTAACTCTAACTATATCTATTTGACTAAATCAAGAATTTGACCTTGGTTCCTACGTATGGTATTTAGTTGATTGACTATGAAAAAAAAATCCCATTGGATTCTACTTGTTTTCTATCATAAAATTTATTTAAATTATTATGTTAATTACACGTGTTTGTATTTCACTAGAAGATCTATATTTGGTTTAAATTGAGATTTATTCATAGATTGATTATTTAGTTGTTTTACAAAAAATAAGAATGAATTATGATATAATTATTCTATTGATCTAGCTTTTGCAAAAAAGAATGGATTACAAGTTGAAGGAGATATGACAGTTGGTTTAGGATGAATCCTCATGTCAATATGTATAGTTGACGTGTTTTGATGTTATGTAGAATCTGATGTATATACAAGTTTTTGGGTAAGGTGTGTAGCTTTTCACTGTTGATTTAGTCTATGGTCTAATGTCCAAAAATAAGGGAATTTTTATCGAAATTTCAGTAGTTCTTAAGTAGTTTTGTCATTTATGAGTTACTTTAAAAATATAATTTTTGAAAAATTGTGTTTTATTTAAACATATTTGATTTGTATTGCATATGGGTCTTCTATTGTCAGTGAGTTAGGTTTGTAGAAAATCATTTCATGATAGTTTCTTGTACAGGTCATATGCCCAAAGTTGGGACATGACATTTATTAACTAAAGTAATAATGTAAAGGCCCAAAATTTGACTTATGCTCTCTAATTTTTGTATAGACACTAAATATGATTACATAAAAATAAGTGTCTATTGTAAATTGAAATAACATACATTAGAAGATAAAAAAACACAATTAAGGTGATAATCATATGTAACTTTTAACTTAAAAGTCATTTGATTAGTTCAAAATATGACGGATGACACACAAATATTGATAGTATCACGCATCACTTTATAAATTTTTATATCATTAATTTTATTGCTAAATATTAGAGATAGATAGTTAAAAAGATCCTCTTGAATTAGATTTAATCTTTATAATTAAAATAGAAATAAAAATTAAATTAAAAAAATTTGGATCTGAAGTTTTAGTCTTTTTAACAGTAAGAAACGGATGCAAGTGGGAGAACAAAGACTCGAAGAAATCAATTTGGCACATGAACGATGAAAAAAAAAACAAGATTAGTGACGCATTGTGGGAATATTGTCTTTTCTGGTTATCTCAGATGGAACTCAAGTATATTTCGAGCGGCGATCCAATCCCAACTCCCAAGTGCAGTGCCAGCTATGAACGCTCTTCATTAGAAATTAATATACTTTTAAGATATGTCTTCTCAAGTCATGCTCATCCTACAAACTGATTATTTTGGATAAGCACCTTTTCATAGCTCATGTAATGTAGAAATATTATACTCTTTAAAAGTTTACGTTAAAATTCATTTTTTTTTATGGAGGATGTAAAATTTAAAGTCAAATTATTTATATAATTAAAAAAACGAACTGATTCAAAAAAGAAATTATTTATTTTTCATTTAATTTCCATATGAAATTAACATACAATTTAATTTTCACCAAATACACTTGAGAAGAGCCTAGGCCAATGCATCACAGCCTACTTTTCTGTTTTCTTCTTCATCCATAGTATCACAAAGCGTTCTTCCTTTGGTCTCCGGCAAACACACTCCAAAAACCCCACTAAACCCTATTACCAACCCAAATACCCCAAAACAAAGAAACTTATGCCCTCTGCCGGCGGCCACCAGCATCGGGCTGAACGCGCCGCCCAGCACCATCGCTTCCCTCGCCATAGACAAAGCCGAGTTCCTCACACAAGTCGGAAACAACTCCGTCGTGTATATTAAGAAAACATTAAGCGAAGTGCATGCACAGAAGAAAGATATCAACTCAAACCCAATCCGAACCTTTGTCCATGGCCTCCCTTCCATAATTGACAATAAACTGAAAACTCCACTTAATATATTGAATACCATAATTGCCGTTCTTCTGTTGAACTTGTCTACGAGTATGAATGTGAGCAGAGCAGAGGGCAATTCTGACAAGGCATTAAATGTGACACTCAAATAAATGTTAAAAGACAATATTCCAAGACCTAGTGGCATACCGTAGTACACCAATCCGATTCCAAAACCCATAGCCATGATCGCGAGTAACCTTCTAGAAGACCATTTCTTCTGTATCAAAATCTTAAGAGCAGAAAACAAATCCACGTTCAAATTTTCTTCTTGGTACGAGATGCAAGAAATAGTCAGATTCAGGCTACTTTGAGTGATGTTTGTGATGCATTTTAGAGATTCCATGGCTTCTTCTTTCCTTCCTTGCACCAGAAGCCACCTCGGAGATTCCCGAACGAAGATTTTAACTAAGACACTGTAAAATATGGTCGGAATCGAAGTCCATATGTATATGTTCCGCCATGAATGACCTCTGTTTGTGTAAGCTATGGCTGGTAGGGATAAGAATCCGACAGTGAAAAAGAAGAATCCAAAGACGCCAACTTGGCCGCGCCGTCGTTTTCCGACGAGTTCGGTGGCCAGAACAAGGGCGGAGGTGCCGATCGAGGCGCGACCGAAGCCGCAAACAAATTTGAGAGCAGAATAAATCCAGATATTTGGAGAGAAGATGGAAACAAATGAAGTGACAGACATAAGAAGGCAACAACTGAAGAGCATGTTTTTCCGACCAGATGTTGAATCGGCGAGTGTGGCCAGAACAAGCCCGCCGACCAAGCAACCAATGAAGAAAGAAGAAGCTGGTAAGCCGGTGATCATGGAGGATTTACATTGCAAGTGCCATTCTGAGACTATGGAGGATTCCAAAGGAAAATCCCATGCCCATGAATTATTGGGAAACTCGCAGATGTTATCGGAGTTGCAGGAAGCGCCGTCAAGGCCGGTGCAGTGCCACGGTGGCTGTGCGTCAGTGAAGATGCTGATGAAAGTTTGTTGAGCATCAAAGATCCAAGAAAGGGAGATGAGAATGGCTTGGAGGAATTGGGTGTAATTGAATTCTCCGATGCAGTGTTCGATTGTGGAGTTGAGAGAAGGAAGATGGTGTTTTTCTGATGAGTCGGTGGCTGAGTTGGGTTGAGAGAGAAGGGCGGTTGAATCGGCCATTTTTTGCAAGTTTGTTTATCAGATTATGGCTATGGCTAGATTATCCAGTGCGGTTTGGGAAGTTTGCATCGGGGTATAAATACAAAACTTATACTATACATTTAGATGACATATGTATGGTTTAGATAGCCTTTTTCACATTTCTGGAAATGTTTGAGAATATACTAAGGGAATGTTATAATCTCCTATTTTCTCATAAAATATTCTCTTTAGGGAGATGGGTATCTTACATTTTCATAGTCATATAAAATAACTATCTTATCCACCTTTTTATCAGTATCTTACCACCTCAACTTATCATTATCTATCGTCAGCATCATTTATAATTGTTGACTACTATCAATCGCCATCAACTGTCATGAATCATTGCCCATAATTACTTTTCATCGTTGACCATTACTCATTAATATTGACTATCGTCCACTATAATCTTTTATCGTTGATTACTGCATATCACCTTTAATCAGTCAACTTTTCGATGTTTACTATGCAATTTTCAATGAGAATACTTTTGATAATTTAACAATATTTTTTGAAACACACAAATTAATTAAAACATAATATTATAACATTCTTATAAATCATTTTAATTGAACCAAACATAATAATATGACATTCCTAAGAATTGCTTTTTTGAGAATCACATTCCTAGGAATACTAAAATTCTTGGGAATGTATAATTTCATGAGCCAAACTCTACTTAAGGGTCGATTATTCCCCCAAAAATACTTTTTTGAAAATTATTTTTTTAATTTTTTTACATTTGAAGTCAATAAAAATGTTAGTTAATAAAAATCATATTTTGATCAATGGAAAATGATTGTGCATTTAAGATATAGTAACATCTCTTTTTAATAGAAAGAAATCATTTTCTTAAATTGTTTTATACAATATCTTTACTTTCTTTCTTCTTTTCTCTACCCTTTTCCCTCTTGTCTTTCTCTTTCTACTTGATCTCTACTTTCCAACCTTCCTTCACTACCCCTTTCTTATATCTTTCTCTCTTTTCCTTCATCTTTCTTACTCTAATCTTTTTCTTTCTCTCCTCCCTCTTTCCTTTTTGCCCTCTATTCCCTCCCTATCATTCCCTTCCTCCCCCACTTTCCTTCTGTCCAATCTTCTTTTTTCTCTCTCATTCTTGATACTTAATAATTATATTAAAAATAATGTTGACATAATATTTGGATAATTAAAAAAATTGACAAATGAGATTAATAAATTTAGTCAAAATTAGTTGAATATAAACTAACTTTATGAAAAAATGATAGAGTTAAAAAAAGAAGAAGAATATTATTCCTTGGATGTTCACCACAAAAAAAAAGCATTTTAGCTATCGAAACTAGTGATCGAATTTTTTTAGTCACCATTTTGAGACTACTTTGTGACTGATTGGCTAAGAGCAGAAAATATGATATATTTAAGAATTTAGCCACCGAATCAACGATCGAAATGGTTCAGTGGCAAGCATTTTGATAGTTATTCAGTCACCATGTAGTTACCAACTGCGAAAATTTTGTATTAATTATAGAAATTTTTTGCGACCAAAAAGTTCGGTCACCATATTGTATATGGATTCTTTAGCCATCGAATTTATTCGATTGCAGTTTAAGACAATTTTGTTTTTTAATTTTAGACTGTTTTTCATTAATGGTAAAATGGTAAATAAGTAAACCTAAGTTTCTCTCTTCATCTTCGATACCAGCTACAGGCCTCTCTTCATCTTTGACACCAGCCGCACACCTCTCTTTGTCTTCGACACAGAGATAGATTGGGCTTGTTTACTTCCTACCGTGACGACGCTAGTCTACCAAGACAACAGCAGCCAGCAGCTCAGCCATTGACTTCCATTGAAGACCTATAAAAGCCCACATCTATTGTTGAAAGCTTAGAAATCCAAATCTATACTTGTAAGCTTAGAAATCTTTGTTTGTTGACCTTCTTGTTTCCTTGCTTAATTACATCTTTGAGTTTGCTTGAGGTATTGTTTTTATTTGCAACTCATTTTATTTCATTTGTGATTTTGTTCATTCTATATCCAAACAAAGAAAATAAAAGAAAAAGAAAAAAATGAAGAAAATCTATCTCATTTCGTTTGTGATTTTGTGATTTTAGGTTCAGATTTGTTGCTCATTGTAACTTTGAGCTTATTCCTTTACTAGTCTTCTTTATTTCTCTGTTCTTATAACTTGGTTGAATAAAAACGAAGGAAAAAAGATTTAAAACAAAATATTAGGTTTCGAAATCCAACTCTTTTCTATTTATTTCTTTAGACTAGTTATTCCCTTGATTTTGTGATTTTGTTCAATCGTAACAAAGTCAGGACATTATGGTCTTCATTACTTCTACAATTGATTTGGTGAGGCTTTTGTCCATTTTCTTTGATCTTTCAAGATCTAGTCTAGCGAGATTTTGAACCTTAACAATTTTATGTAATGTTTTATAATTTTATGTAATGTTTTCACCGAATCTAAATCCCTCTAGTGCAAAAATTCTAAATAGTAACTTTGATATATGAATTTATACATCTTTCAGGAGGAAGTTATATTAAAGCTCAAATCTGAAAATATCTTCAATTTTCCTAATGGTAACGAAATGAAGCAAAACAATTTATGGCAGAAATAAAGAAAAGATGGTCAAAGCTTGCTAGTATTTCTAGAAAATATTTCTAGTTTCATTGTAGTGATTTTAATGCCATTGTTTATTTTATTTTGACAAATTAACTATTTTGATATCATAGTTAAATGTATCCTAAAACTTATCAAAGAACAATAGGAAGTAGTATTGAGATTCTCAATTTTTTTGATAAGATTAGAAATATTTCCATATTTTTTATGGCTTTTAAGCTTACAGCTTGATCCCCTTTTTCATGACGGTATAGTTGACTCAACCAGTGTTGCCATTTTTGTGTGTATGTATATATATATATATATATATATATATATTTAAAGAAAAAATATTGGTGAGTGCACATATGTTAAGTTTAATCTTTGTATATGCAATATTTTAACTGGCATCCTTAATCTGTAAATGATTGTTACATGTTTGGTAGTATAAGTTTTTCTGAATTTCATTGACAGAGCTTTAGTATGTTTGTTGATAGACTGTGAGCTCTGGTTATTTAATTTTTGTGTATTGCCATTGGTACACATTGACTCATTGTGGTGATTTTATACAGCCTAAGCAAATCCATGAG
>JANHAO010011358.1:0-17032 GCA_026873985.1 Saraca asoca | reverse complement strand
TGCACAATTGCTCATTCTTTCTCTATATACATGAAAATTCCAAACACTATCAATTAGATACAAGTGTATATCAATCTCCAACGAGTTAAGGGGAAGACTTGTATTAATTCTGCATTTTTAGATTAATTCTAACTTGACTGAACTATGATCGACAAGTTATATGCTAAATTTTTGAAGTGAGTTTTGGTTGTCAAAATTGACTTTTCTGAGATTTGTGGTTTCCAAGGAAGGTATCAGTATAGATCCTAAGATAGTGGAAGCAATTCAATATTGGCCTAGACCTACCTCAGTGACTAAGATTTGTAGTTTTTTAGGTTTAGCCAAGTATTACTGCTATTTTGTAAAGGATTTCTCCCGAATTTTGATTCCTTTGACCAAGTTGACTTAGAAAAACACCAAATGTTTGTGGTTTAATTCATGTGAAGCAAGTTTTTAGCAACTCAAAGAGTGTTTGACCACAACACTAGTGCTAGCATCACCATCGAGTGGTGGTAGCTACATAGTTTACTGCAATGCCTCCAGAATAGGCCTTGGTGTGGATATTTGTGCTGATAAGTTTTCATTGTAACATCATAGTAGGATGCACAAGAATCGCCTCACAATTTCCCTTTGGTCAAGTTAACCACAATTAGCTAGAGTTGTTTGGCATTGCAATCACACATGGAACCTCAAGATTTATGAGCTTGTTAGAGCAGAAGCGAGGGATAAAATCTGTCGCTTTACTTGAGCCTATTTAACTATCATTGTGAAAGACAGAAAACAGCTTAATATTACTTATATCTGGCATGACTCTCTCATTCATAAAAGTCATTTCTTTCTTGTGCTTCTATTTCTTAGCCATCTCTACAAAAATTGATTCCTCAGATCAATGCAAATAATCGAGATGTAGCAAAAATGGGCCAAGACTCCGATTCCCTTCCAGTTTAAACGTATATAGCCAGAACGTTGTGGCTATAACTCTAACTTCAATCTATACTGTACTGAGAGCAACCTGACGATGCTTGAATTTCCATCTTCTGCTAAGCTCTTTGTGAAGAACATCAACTATAAATCACAGATCATAACTGTATGACGTCCTGTGAATTGCTTTGTGAGTCAGCTTGCAAATCTCAATACATCAGCATCTCCGTTTCAGTACAGTGATTCATTTTGTGGAGGATTCATATTGTTTAATTGTCCAGTGGCCTCTGAAGAAATTACAGAGAAGAGATGAAATGAGTCTAAAGGAGATTTTACTTGCCTTGCTATCACGGATTGATAGCTCTTTAGTCAAAACCATGTAGTGTATGTCACCAACTCTTAGCTAACATGCTAGCCTTCTAATAAATTGGAGCTACACTTGAATAGATAATCGAGACATTAAGAATTTTGTTATATATACAATAAAAATCCATGCACAACATGTTCGCAAGCAAATATGAACACGTAGTTGAAGCATTGGTGTATATCAAGCCTTAAGAAACGTGCCACACAAGAAGCTTCTAGTGCATATCGAAAAGGGTCTATTTTTAAAAATAAGGAGAGAGGCAACTCCATTTTATTCATATATGCCTTATTATATAGTTTTAAGTGTGTAAGGGGAGTATCTCTAAGCTCTACACATTGATCTCTAGCCCGAGTCACAATGCCCACCTGGTCATTGGACGCATCCTCCTTAAAGAACATTTTAAGCAAATGCCCTAATGGTAGTAGACATACTTTTTTCGACTTGACATAAGGAATTTTCTTCTAGCTCTTAAGGGTTCTAATGTGCCATCTCATATGGATGCAAAAATGAAAATGCAAGGATCACAACCATCTACTTTTTTACTCATACTGGACAAATGATTGATGCTAAAAAGATACAAATACCCCTAGAATGGGAAAATTCAAAAAAATAATTTACAAGTCCATTTGCTCTCAAATTTGTATCACAAGGCCTATTTCTCATGCTTGATTTTTACACCAAGGTTCATTCAAAACTGAGCATGTTTACCTGCCAAACTGGTTCACAAGGCTGATTTGTGAGATTCTCTCCCACTTCAAATGTCAATGCTTACATTGATGCCTAAATCTGACATAGCTTCTATGAAAGTTAATCCTTTCAAGTGTTAGCTTCTCGGATTTTCATGTGGGTCTTTAGCCTATTCTACTTGAACTATTCCATCGACCACTCCTTGTTTGTCTATTTAAGTTAATATTATTTGAGAGGTTTTGACGAATGGTACTTTTAACTTGACATAGCTTTCAGGATCATCATCAGTCTACTGCTCCTTAGCTCCTTTATTGACTTCCTCTTGACTTTGTCTCCTTGAACTCACATTATTGCACATTTGTTTTCCTTCCATAACTTTGGGTAGTTGCCTTTGCAACTTCAGTGTCTTTGGCAATGCTGCCTCTGCAGACTTTGTGTTCTACCTTTGTAGACCTAACATTGTTATCCTGATACAAAGTGATGTATCATTATCACCACAGCTCTCCTGGCTCTATTGCCTCTTCAATTACACTTGTCCCACTGCCTTTACAATATTTTGGTTGTTACCTTTATAACTTGTGCTTGCATCACTAACTCTACAACTTGCAACATATTACCTCTACATAGCTCTCAATTCAACTTGCTACCTCTGTCACTTAAGTGTGTGCTACATCCATAGCTTGAGCACTTGATTGGTATTTTGGATGTTTACTGATAGATAGCCCCACATCTAATCTCCCATACCATTAATGTGAGAGGCGCAAGTCTCATATCTTTTTTATATGCAAGTCTCATACCTTGCTCACAAAACATGGCCTGCTCGCAAGTCTTATACCTTGCTTACAAGTCTGCTCGCATTGGGTTCAATCAATTTACTATACTTCCACTATGCATCTTTCACACTTGATCAGATCCTTTTGACCGTCTTTGAATTGACACCTTCATGGTATTTCTCGACCATCATAGTTTGTTTGGAGTCGATGTTATCTTCCATCTTGGCCTTTATGACCCCTCCTAAGTTTGTATGCTCAAGTGCTATTACTTCAAATTTGATATTGGCTTATTTCTTGCAACCCTTATAGCCACTTACTAGTTTCATTGCCCTTATAGCAACTTCTTCGATCATCAATGCCCTCTTTCTTAGCATTTTTTGAGTGAAATCCCTCTGAAGACTCCTTTCTTGAGCATGTCCTTATGATGGCTTACCCACATCATCAGCTTTGATGGGGATTGAGCATTGAGTATTCTCCACTTGAGCATGAGTTTCACTTTGCTTGTGGATGAGCAATTGTGAATCTTATAATCATAGCTGCAAAGTTTGTCTTGCGACTATATAGTGCTAGTTTGTTATGCCTCGAGGTCATTGTCATTACTTCACTTTACAACCATGTAACTCTAGCTCACTACACAAGTATCATAGCTGCTTGTCATGCAACTATGATGTGTTGGCTCCCAAGCATCTTATCTCTAATCTTGTGGATTATAGCTGCAACTAGCTCATTACATCCACATATAGTGCATAATGGCCCCTCATAGATCATGTCATTCCCTTCTAGGTTTATTCCTCCAAGTAAAATTCATGCCATTTAACACAATTTTGGACTTTTTGAGTAAGAGTAGTCCGTTTAACACATTACAAAAGATGTGCCATCCTGCAAGATGTGTCTACTGTCTGTTGTGGCTATACTTTCTCAAGCATAATTATGGCTTCACCCTTTAGGCTTTACCGACAACTAATACTTCCCTCATGGACATGGTTAAGCTTTCTCTGTAAGACCAGAGTTTCTCTTGAGGCTTCCTCCCATTAGATAGGCCATCATTCACTCACTCTCTCGAGTGGTTTGCATTCCCTTGAATGCCTACCATGAATAAGTTCACAATTAATGTCCCATGTTGTACAATATGTCCATCAACTTTTGCACATGCATGCACTTGATGCACCGTCAATGTTCCCTCGAATGCAATATCTCTCACACTAGCCCTCGATTTGCTCCAACCTCTTGCACCCTCTCAGTCAAGTCCTTAGCAGCATCTCTTTGGCATTTCCCATTAGTGTCTACTTCACTCACAAGCTCCATATGTTTTTGACAAGTGGAATCTACCCTAATCATGGCCCACCCAATCTGCTCTGTCTAGCATAATCAAGCTTTAATACTAACTATCACAGGCTGGTAGCTCTCTAATCAAAAGTGTGCATTGCATGTCACCAACTCTTGGCCAACATGTCAGCTTTCCAATAAATTTGAGTTACACTTGGATAGATAATCGAGGGATTGAGGATTTTGTCACCCATGCAACCAAAATCCCATGCACAACATGTTCACAAGCAAACATAAGCACGTAGTCGAAGCATTAGTACATATCGAATCTCAAAGAACGTGCCACACAAGAAGCCTCTAGTGTATATCAAGGAAGAACTTTTTTTTTTTAAAAAAAAAAAAAAGATAAGGAGAGGGATAATTCCATTCTATTAATATATGTCACATTATATAATTTTAAGTATGTAAGGAGAGTATCTTTAAGATCCATACTCTGATCCCTAGTCAAAGTCATAGTGCCCACCTGGTCACCAAAGGCGCACATTTAAAGAGCATTCTAAGCAAAAATCCTAATGACAGGAGTAAACATACTTTTTCTGTGTTGACATAAGGACTTTTTTCTTAGTTCTTAATAATTCTAAGGCACCATCTCATATGGACGTGAAGAAAAAAAATACAAGGATTACAACCATGTAATTTTCTACTCATACTAAACAAACGACCAATGTTAAAAAGATAAAAATATCCCCAAAATGAAAAAAATGTAGAAATATGATTTACAAGTGCATTTGCTCAAAATTCTCACCACAAAGCCTCTTCTTTATGCTTGATTTTTACACCAAGTTTCTTCGAAAATCGAACATGTTTGCTTGCCAAAATAGTTCACAAGGCTGACTTGTGACACTTGGTCATGCTGGTTTTTGAGTTGTTGCCTTCGATTTTGTGGCTTTACTACTAGTGATGCCTTTGATTTCTTACCAAAAGATGAATTGTTATTTTCAGTACCTCGTAATATATTGGACCAGAACACTGAGATCAGTCTGCGTTGGACAGAGCTACACTGTTGACATTGCGAAGCATATGGTGGACAATATAAAACGAGTGAAAAAAGCTCGGCAAGCCAACCTCACTGTGTAGGTATGTACAAAAAAGGTACAAGATTAGAGTAATATTGCTATATGCACACATAGTTCTCACATGTTAAAAATGAGCATGTAAATCTCTCTCTCTCTCTCTCTATATATATATATATATATTGAACTTTGCATCTTAAAAGCTTTACAACAAATGGAGATTTTTTTTTCTCTGTTCTGTCGAAGAATTCTCAATAATATCTTCTTGTTTGCTAATTAACCCAGGGCATCGGTTTGGTTTGATCATGAAAATTGGTGGATTATTAATGCAAACTCTTGTTGATAATAATAAATCAAATTGTATTTTAAGGACAGAGAAGAAATGGATAGAATAATATATTCTCCTACATGAACAAAATTACTAATTTAAAATATCTTGCAGGTACATCAAAAGGAAAGGCAGTGCTAGCAGGTAAATTTAATTGCACAGGGATGCTCCATTTGCCAAACTGCATAAATGCAGATAAATAGCTATAATATTTAAGTTGCATAATATATGATGTGCAGGTGAAATCCAAGGTTCACTTGTGTTGCCATTTACCATTATTATAAATGGGATGAGTTGGAAAGACAGAGCTACAAAAGAATCATAAGGTTTCTAGAAGACTACAAAGCTCTCAAATCTGCTAGATATCCTATGCGGATATAAAGAGAATCACAAATCAGTTCAAGGAGGAACTCGGACAAGGAGCTTATGGAACTGTCTTCAAAGGAACTCTTTCCACTGAAATTCAGGTTGCTGTTAAAGCGCTAAGCAATTTAACAAAAAAGGGCGATGAGTTTATCAATGAAATGGAAACAATGTGCCAAATTCATCACATCAATGTGGTTCGCTTGGTTGGATTTTGCGCTGATGGACTGAAACGAGCTTTAGTGTATGAATTTCTAGAAAATGGTTCCTTGAAGAAATTCATATGTTCAGCAGACACCAAGGATTTATTTCTTGGCTGGGAAAAGCTTCAAGATATTGCTGTTGGTATAGCCAAAGGGATTCAGTATCTTCACCAAGGTTGTAACAAACAAATTCCCCATTTTGACATAAAACCTCATAATATATTGCTAGATCACAACTTCTCCCCAAAGATTTCTGATTTTGGTTTGGCAAAATTGTGGCCTAAGGGTGAAAGCATTGTGCCCATGACAGCGGCTAGGGGCACTATGGGCTACATTGCACCGAAAGTCTTTTTCCAAAATTTTGGCAATGTGCCATATAAATCAGACGTATATAGTTATAGAATGTTGTTACTTGAGATGGTTGAAGGAAGGAAGAGAACTGATTCAGAAAATGGCGACCAAATGTACTATCCACAATGGATATATAATCTTCTAGAGAACAATGAAGACATTATGATCCAAATAGAAGGAGGGGAAGATACTCGAATTACAAGGAAGTTATCCATTGTGGGACTTTGGTGCATTCGATGGCAACCAGTGAATCTTCCAACCATGAAAGTTGTGGTCCAAATGTTGGAGGGAGATAGAAGCAAGTTAGACATGCCTCCTAACCCTTTTGCCTCAACAGCTCCTACTAAAACAAGTGCAAGTATACGTCTGAACCAAGATTTATCTGTCATCTCTGAATTAGAGTGCTTGTGATATGTAAGGGTTTGTTGATAATTATCCAACTTAATTATTGATGTGTAGAAGGCTATCTCCTTGCCCTTTAAAATATAATTCCAGTTTAGAACTTAATTTCACCCACTGGAAGTGCTATTGATTATATGGATTACTTAGAAAAAAAGGGCGTATATGTTTCATATCCAACAGTTGTTGCTATTTTCCTTTAATGTGATGACATATATCGAAATTTATAAATTTTATGTGCCATACAACAAATTTTTATATGAAATACTTCTTTCTTTTGGAAATTCTAATTTATTAAAATGTTACGTTTACTACATATATAATTCAAAGAAAACACTATGAATGTCGACAAAATGAGCCGAATATGAGTATTTGCCATCTAAAGCCATGATGATCATCCAATGGTCGCAATTAATTCGGAGCATGTTTCGGAAAATCCAATGGGTGAAATACCAATATTCATAATTCAAATATTGAGATGACAAATATTTATATTTTAAAATTATTACAATCCTATATTTCATTTTATCAAAATTATGATAGATGTTTATGGGCAAAATAATAGTTCAAAAGATTTGATAATGTTGACACAACTCTTAACATGGGATTCTTTTTAAAATAAGGTATTTTATTATTTATAATGAATATAAGGGATAAAACCATTAATTTGATCATTTTATAAATTATGGAATGAGATCCATTATTTAGTGAAATGATTGTTTTAAAGTGACATGCCATTATCATTTTATAGTTGCATGAAACAATCAAACATAATTTGAGGAATTCTCGTTCTCTTTTTCATTCTTATTCTCTTTTCATTGAGCCTCTTTTCATTTAACCATGCGAATATAGAGGGAAGATTTTTCTAAAAAGAAAAAAAATAAAGTTTGACACTATCCAAAATGAATGATCGTTGAGCTATGATTAGTTGATTGGTCCAAACATAACAAATCATCGAAAGGTATCAATTTACTTGACAATAGTCGATTGACTGGGCCAGGATGTGATTGGTCAATCAGCCTAGTTCTGTAACTAGCAAACCATCCAAAGAACTTGGTTGAACGATCAATCCATATCACTGCCAACAAGTACATGCTTTGCAATGATCAAGCCGTTCAAAAAGAATTAGCCCAGGGCCACAGTCAACCGACCAATTCGCGACATCACAAGTGAGACTGAGTCATTGCAAGAGAGTGAACCATCTGGAGGCAACGGTCCCAGGATGCCTACAACAATGCTTCAAGTTAGTTATAAGTCAATTGACTTGGCTTGGGCATGACAGTTAGTCCCACATAATTAAATAAACCTCTAACAATATGCAATAAGCCATGCACTTGGGATCATGCACAAATATGGTGACCATGCTCCCCTAACATGTGGAGTGAAATTCTTACCCCATCAGTATATGTCATTAACATGTAGACTCACATCACTCGTACAAGGTCATGCTTAAAAGTACGATTAACCCCTATATAAAGCCCCTAGGTAAATTTTTGGGGCATTCGCTCTTGTTACACATTTGTTGAAACTTTGTTGGAAAGAACTTGAGTGTCATAATGTACTTGGCAGACCACTTCTATTGTCACCACTAATCGTGTTCTTTGTGTAGTGTGCCCTACAGTTGCATACCATCATCTACCATCGCTCCACTCCAATCAAGAAGTTTCATTTGGCACCATTTATGGCTTCCTAGCCACCAAGATGTCATGACGTTCTCCCTCTCATTCTACTTATGTTTCGTCATCATCAGATGAGTGTCGCCAACAAAAGTAAGAAGAGAACCATAAATATCAAATGGAAGAAGAAGCTTAGAGAATCATGGCTGAGCTTGAATATGATACTTTGATTGAGCAAGTACGCCAACTACAAGTAGAGTTAGAGGCTTTCCATTGCACACAAGCTCAATTGGTCCTCCCTCCACCACCTCTTGGTCATTGAGACCAATTCTTCCCTCATCCTTAGTTTGCTCTTCCACATAATCCATCTGAAGGTTGGTAGATCCATTAGCCACACCAAAACCCAATTTAGCATGAACAAACCCAAAACCTAGTCCTCCATAACCTGATAAACCCAACAACCTCTTAGATGCAGAACCATTAGATCCCCAAACACACAGCCTCCAAATCTTGAATCCTTATGTACCTACTCTATAGATTATCAATCTAATTCCACCAAATCTAAATGATCCTATCATCATCAGTAAATTCACACCAATCACATTCATAAGCCATATGATCCTCTAAGCCTAACCATTGATCTCACCTTTTTTTGGGCCTCACCTAACTTTTATGTTACAAGCCAATTAACTAGAGTTAAGAAGATACTGCAAATGATATAGATCTATGTGGAATTGGAAACATAGGGAAGACTACATTTTTGTATGTACACAAAGTAGATTGACTAGTATTGTATCAATTATACTACCATAATGAGTTATAAAGTTTTCCATATCTACATTAGAAGAATAAATGATCAATTCATGGTATAATCTTCTATCGGTGAATTGTTGAAGATGAGAAACAGATTGAAAAATGAAGGAAAATTGGTTACCCCAATAACATCTCTTATTGTATCAGCTTGATATGACACCAACAAAAGCTTGGAAATAATTAAAGTTTAAGCCTATTTAATTTCTAACTCATAAAATAAAGCTAATTATGAAAAGCTATTTATTAAGACAAATTCTACATGTACATTTAGAAATCATTCACAACAAATCAAATTGTGTCATATGTGCATTATGACATAAGTTAATAAATCAAGTTAAAATTTTAAATTAATAATAGTACTTGATAAATAAGATAATGCCATTTGTCAATATGTATCATTATAACCAATCACAATATTAGAAATAATTATCTTTTAATAAATTAAAAAGTAAAAGTCAAGTATTTATGTAACACCTCATAGAATTAGCCTGGCTGGATTTGAACATAGGTCCAAAAGGATGACTAGTTAACGACATGCATAGTTCCGAGAGAAGATTGGCTGGTTGACCACTTGGTGTCAAGTCAGATAAAACTCGATCTACTAAATTCATGGTCTTAGAATTCTAGTGCAGTTGGGTGTCAGCTAGAATAGAAACCTCAACAGGATAGAGCTCCAGTGCACACTACAAAACATTATATGATTTTTGATGGATTTTTTCATCAGAAATTTCCATCAAAAAATTAAATGATAATGAAAAGGCTGTTGATTATTGATGACAATAATTTGTCAAAAACTCCATTAGAAATATTTTAAAAAATTATTAAAAAATATGGCAAATAATGGGCATGGATTTAAAAAAAAATGCTCATTATTTTTGATAAATTTTTATGCACAATGGATTTTCAACCAAAAAAAAATCCATTGGAAATCTAAAAAGCTTTTAAATTGCTAGGTATGTAATTTGCTACTCATTTGCATTTTCCTTCTGCTTCTTGTGTTGCATTAGAGCTTTTTCTTGCTTTCCAAGCTTGATTCTTGTACTTTTAAGGTGTTTTTCCCAAATATAAATTGACTAAATTATTTTGATTGCTTTGTTTTAACTTTGTACTGAATGTTTTGGTTTGGTTATTATGTGTTTTATAGGTTAATTAGTTTATCTTATGTTGCTTTCTACAGTTTTGGACTTCAGTTTCTGTACCAGTTTTTTTGTCACTTTACTTGCTTGGGCATTAAGTTTAGTATATATTTTTAATTATTAGTTAATTAATTATTCATAATTTTTCATGTTGTTGGAGTTAATTTATAATTATTATTATATTTTCTTATATGTTTGAATTAAGATTGACGAATTATAACTGGTGAATTATATTTAAGAATTATATACATTTTGAATTAAATTCTAAAGGATTAAATAGTTAGATGATATAGTTAATAGTGTTGTTAAAATTACTTTAGGAATTACATATATTTTATTTAGAACCTATGTTTATCTTAGAAATTATATATATTTTGATTTTGATAATTTTTGAAATTAGTAATTGTCTTGTAGATTTAATTATTAATTCTCTAAATAGATTTGGTTATCGTCTTAGTAGGAGAAAATATAATAATGGACTTTTTTAAGGAATATGGAAATTCTATAAATATTTTCTCCTATATATTTCCATAAATATGTAGTGATTTTTTCCTATTTTAATTAATTTTGATAGATAGATTATGCAAATTTCAGAACGCCATAGGTGGATGTTTGATAGATTTTTTTTTCAAAATGTAGTGGATAAAATATGGATTTTCTTAATAGGGTGTAAGAATTTCTCGATTTTGTAAAAACTCAATTAATTTATTTATGTGATAGTTGGATAAGGTGTCTATGCTCCAAACATAAATGTAGAAATTTTTTAACTCTTGATGAAGTTAGGGTTATATTGTATAGATTTGATTTAAATATGATTACTAGTGGTGGATTGATCATGGAGAGGAGAGACCTACTAAAAAAGGAGAATCTTCTAATGGTGTGACATGAGATTTGTATGATACAAATAATAGGTATGAGAACATAGCATTAGATGTCGATTGGCTAGATGTGATGACTCACTTTGAATACAATATAGAAGAGCCTCCAAATAAGGGTGCCTAGAACTTTTATGAAATGTTGATAGTTGTACATTGACCATTATGAATAGGTTGTAATAACCATTTAAAGTTTTCATTAGAAGTAAATGTTAAGAATAAAATCTAACTTCAATTTACCATAGTATTTCTTTGATCAAATTATACAACTTATGACCATGACACACCCACCTAATAATGTTGTTCCTCTTAACTTTTATGGAATAAGGAAGTTAGTGAAGAACATAGGATTGGGGCATTAGAAAATAGGCCATTGTATGAAAGGGGCATATTGTTCTACAAGGAGGCTAGATTTAATAGAGAAAGTAGAATTTTAGTTCTCCTTGGTATAAGGAATGGAGGATAGGCTAAAATGGCAAAGAAGTTCCATTGAAGAGAATGTATTTTCTGCCCTTAATTCCTAGGTTGCAAAGGTTGAATACTTCGATAAAGTCAGCTCCTCATATGAGATGGCCTCATAAGAATCAAAGAGAAATGGGCATTCCATGTCATCTTTTATGTCACAAGTTAGTCTTGTGAACCAATTCGATAGGAAAACATGCTTGATTTTGGATGAAGCTTAGCATAAAAATCAAGCATGAAGAGGAGGCCTTGTGGTGTGAATTTGAGAGCAACTACACTTGTAGATTATTTTTTTCATATTTTTCTTGTTTTGGAGGTATTTGTATATTTTTAGTATTAATTGTTTGTCTAGTACAAATAGAAAAGTAAATGGTTGTGATCCTTGCTTTTTTATCATTACATCCATATGAGATGACACATTAGAACCCTTAGGAGCTAGAAGAAAAGTCTTTATGTCAACTGGGAAAAAGTATGTCTACTCTTGTCGATAGGCCTTTTGCTTAGAATGCTTTTTAAAGGGGGCACGTTCAATGGCCAGGTGGATACTATAACTTAGGCTAGGGATCAAAGTGTGGGGCATTGAGGTACTCCCTATACATATTCAAAACTATGTAATGAGGATATATTAGTAAAACACAGTTATCTCTCTCTTTATTTTTAGAAAGTCCCTTCTCTATATGCACTGAGGCTTCTTGTGTGGCATGTTCTTTGAGACTTAATATGTGCTAATGCTTTGACTATATGCTTATGTTGGCTTATGGATATGTTGCACAAGGGATTTTGGTTGTATGGGTGACAAAATCTTTATTGCCCTAATTATCTATCCAAGTGTGGCTCAAATTTATTAGAAGGCTAGCATGTTAGCTAAGAGTTTGCATCATGTATCACATGGTTTTGGCTAGTGAGCTACTAGCTTGTGATAGTAGGTATCAGAGCTTGGTTATGTTACAGAGAGCAGATCGGGGTGGGCTATGATTAGGGTAGAATTGGCTTGTCAAAAGCATATAAAGCTTGTGAGTCAAGTAGGCACTTATGGGAAATAACTAAGAGATGCTACTAAGGACTTGACCTAGGGGGTGCAAGAGGTTGGAGTAATTTGAGGGTTAGTGCGTGAGATATTACATTTGAGGGAACATTAATAGTGTGTCAAGTATGAATGTGTATAAGAGTTGTTATACTACACGGGACATGAATTATGCACTCATTCATAGTAGACATTCGAGGGAATGTAAACCACTTAAGAGAATGAATGAATTGACAGCATATCAGTGGGAAGAAGCCTTGGGAGAAATGTTGGTCTTGCAGAAAAAGCTTAACCATGACCATGAGCAACATATTAGTTATTGGAAAAGCCTAGAGGGCAAAGCCACAATCATGCTTGAGAAAGTGTGGCCACAACAAACAGTTGACATATCCTGTAGGATGTCACATCTCTTGTGATGTGTTAAGTAAACAAATCTTATTAGAGGAGTCCAAAATTGTCTTAGAGGGCATGAATTTTACTTGAAGGAGTAAACCCCAAAGGGGAATGAGATGATCCAGGAGGGATCCATTATACACAATCATGGATATAAAGGGCAAGTTACAGTGCTAATCTATAAGATTGAGATGAGATGCTAGGGAGCTAGCATATCATAGTTACATGACAAGCAGCAATAATACCCTCGTAGTGAGAAGGCTACATAATCACTTAGTAGAGTACCAACAATGAGGTTGAGGCATAGGAAACTAGTAGTGCATAGTCACAAGATAGATTTTGCAATAATGATAAGAAGATTCACAATTGCTTGTGCACAAGTGAAGTGAAACTCAAGCTTGAGTAAAGGATGGTCGATGCTCAACCCTTATCAGAGCCATTAATATGGGGGAGCTATCATGAGGAAGTGGCAAAGGAGTCTTTAGAGGAGGAATGTCACTTAAGAAATTCTAAGAGAGAGGCACTGATAATAAAAGAATTTGCTATAAGGGCAATGATACTAGTAAGTGGCTATAAAGGTTGCATGAAATGAGTTAGTGTCATCTCAGAGGAGATAGCACTTGAGCATAAATCCTAGGAGGGGTCGTGAGGACCATGATGTTAAGTTGCATCAACTCCAAATAGATTGTGATGGTTGAATGATACCATGAAGTTGTCA
The DNA here is from genome assembly GCA_026873985.1 of Saraca asoca. Taxonomy (NCBI): domain Eukaryota; kingdom Viridiplantae; phylum Streptophyta; class Magnoliopsida; order Fabales; family Fabaceae; genus Saraca; species Saraca asoca. The sequence goes on along the minus strand of JANHAO010011358.1, from coordinate 3,285 downwards.
ATTCAGAGAGGATCAGGAGAGTCTAATCAAGTGTGAAAGTTGTGTAGTGGAAGTATAGTGGATTGATCCAACCCAATGCAAGTAGACTTGTAAGTAAGGTATGGGACTTGTGAGTAGGCCATGTTTTATGAGCAAGGTATAGGATTTTTGCTTGAACAAAATATGAGACTTGCATCTTTCATATCGATGGTATGGGCAATGGATGTAGGCTTATCGGTCAGTAGATGTCTAAAATGTTAGCCTAGGAAATCTTAGCTACACATTTTCTTCAGTTTTGATGATTGAAAAACAATTTTAGATCATATCACAATCTAACTATTTGTTTGTGTGTTTATTTATTTTATAGGATTCAAAGTTACTCAAGTTTGATCAAAAGGTCTACATTAGTTTTAAGTTTTTATTTCATTTTTATAGGATCTTTTGTAATTGAATTCTTATTGAAGTAACTCAGTCATATTTTTTTAAATTAACTTAAATTGAGGTAGAATAAATCTATTTAAATGACTTTTTAATTAAAAGTTTTTCAAACAAACATTCTATATATTCTTTCACAAGTGAAACTTTTATAAAAGCTATTTTTCACTACTTGAATCAATTCACAAAATGATTTATGTTGAAAAACTTGTAAAATGAACTTAAATTGATTCACCAGTGAATTCATGAAGAAAAGTTTTGAAAATTTTCCTTACTGAAGGTTTGGAACTTTTTATGAATCGATTCTCTAATTGATTTAACATTTATTTTCAAAACACTATGATTCGATTCATCAGTCAATTTGACCATGAATTTTCACATGATTTGAATCGATTCATAAATTAATTAGTTAGTTATCAGTTTGTTATAATTAGTTATAACCATCATGAATTGATTCAAGAATTGAAAATAAGTTATTTTTGAATGTTGATTATCTCAATTATAAATACCCAAACCTCATTTGTTTTCAACACAGTTTTCATATCATTCTGAGTGAAATAGAGAAAGAACTAAGAGCTTTTATCTGATATACCTCTACCTCATTGGATTTCAACAATCTAATCGATCCTTGAGTTGCTACAAGAAGAATTCAGACTAGATAATCTAGATATTCATCTCAATTTCACTATATTGTATCTTTTTACTCTATCTTGGTTTTTCTTTAAGATTTCTAGATATTAGGAATCTAGATATGAAGAAAGAGGTTGATATTCCCTTTGCATCCTTCTAAAATTGTGAGGTTGATTACAATTAGTAGAAGGTACATTGAATTATTGGTAAAATCTTTAACTAATGGGGTTGATCACAATTGTAGGAGATTAGAGAATTTTGGTATTATAGGTCTGTAAGAGCCTAGGATAAGTCTTATGTATGTTGTAAAACTGATTGCGAGGAGCCCTGTTAAAATTCTATATATTAGTAATAAAAGTGATCATATGGTTAAGTATTGATCTAGTGAATGTAGACTTAAATTGTGATTTCAACTCAAGTTGAACCACTTAAAAAATGCTATGTATCTAATCTTACTTTACTACTCTTATTATTTTACTGCATTTACTATTTTGATTTCTAGTTTCTACATTAATTATGAAATCTTCATTAATATAATAGAAATCTTGGATTATAAAGTCTTTTACTATGCATTTACTAAATTTGTTTGCATATAAGTGCTAATTAAAGCAAACCATTTGCTAACTCAATTTAACATTCTTGTTAGATTCATTTAGAGTCCATTACAAAACTAAAGAGTATAACATTCCCCTAAAGGAATAATAGCAAGATTCAATTTCATATTTCCTTCCATTTTCGGACCAACACAAAATATCAAGCAAGTGCGCAAGCTATGAAGATAGCACACAGTTAAGCTCCAGAGGTAGCGAGTTGAATCGAGAACTACAAAGGTAGTGAGTTGAATTAAAAGTTATGTAGGGACAATGTGTTGCATGCTATAGAGGTAGTGAGGCAAGCACAAGTTACAGAGGTAACAACTCGAATACCATAAAGGCAGTGGGATAGGTGAAGTTGTAGAGGTAATAAAGTTTGGAGAGTTGTGGAGACAGTGAGACGTGAGTTTGTGTCACGATGACAAAATTAAGTCTACAATGTTAGAATACAAAGTCTAGAGGCAGCATTGTTGAAGACACTAAAGTTACGGAGGCAACTACCTAAAAGTAAATGTGTAATGGTAGAAGTTCAAGGACATAAAGCTAAGAGGAAGTCTAGGGAGGAACTGAGAAGCAACAGACTGACAATGATCCTGAAAGCTATGTTAAGTTGAGGGTGTCATTTATCAAAGCCACTTGAATCACGTTAGCTCAAAAAGACAAGCAGAGTGGTCAAGGAAGTACTTTGAATGGAGTAGACTGAAGATTGACATGAAGATTTGAGAAGCTAGCACTCAAAAAGAGAAACCTTTATGGAAGCTATGTTAGATTGAGACGTTAATGAAGGGCATTGACATTTGAAGTGGGGGAGAATGTCACAAGTTGGTTTTGTGAACCAATTTGATAGGCAAACATGCTCAGTTTTGGACAAAACATGGCATAAAAATCAAGCATAAAGGGGAGGCCTTGTGGTGTGATTTTGGGAGCAAATGCACTTGTAGATTTTTTTTTTTTGAAAATTTCCCATTTTAGAGGTATTTGCATCTTTTTAGCATTAATTATTTGTCCAGTGCGAGTGAAAAAGTACATGATTGTGATCCTTGCATTTTTATCTTCATATCCATGTGAGATGGTGCATTAGAACTTTTAGGAGCTAGGAGAAAAGCCCTTATGTCAATTAGGAAAAAGTATGCCTAGTTTTGTCGATGGAGCTTTTGCTTAGAATACTATTTAAAAGGATACTTCCGGTGATTGATTACAGTTTGTCAGGGCCGATTAAATTAGAAATTTATATAACTGAGTTACCTAACTACTTGTAGTATATAGCAACACTGGGTTAAACCCAAAGATCATTTGTGAGATGATATCAATTAAATTAGCTCGAAATGGGGGGGTTTGGCAGAATCAAAACTAACAGAAACTACACTAACATGTAACTACATGCAGAAATGAAAATGCAAATAGATAAACTAACTAGCCAAAGGAATCAACTTGAGATCAATGTATCCTAGATCACTAAATGTTCATTCAATTGTTGATAATCATATCAAGCATCCTTGAAATGATTAATGAGTCTTATGCAAAACTCAGCCACAAGCAATCCATCAAGATCTGAATGCATTGTTTAGTTTTCCTATCCTCTTCTAAAGGTGATTATCAAGATCTCAATAACCATATTAATATCTAAATTAAATGGATCCATTCAACT